>CAJNIZ010013492.1:88061-98951 GCA_905231905.1 Symbiodinium pilosum
CAATTCATCCTCTTCCCCCTGAAAAATTTTCAGGGGGAAGAGGATGAATTGGCCCCTCAAGAAGTAATTACCCCTCCACCCCACCTAACAGCACATCTCATGTAACACCAGAAATATTGAAGGGGATACTTATCGCCTGTGGGGCTCCAGCAGGTCGATTATTCGAAGGAGGTGATTGTCACGCACATTCTTCCGGTGAGGTCTGAGAACTTATCGTCCCCCTTAAGTCGATAGAATATGGCCTTGGGTATATTATAGTAAGATCCCCATATACCCTACAGAGGGACTCTGGAGTTAGGCGCTATACTGCGACGGACTTCCTTTATTGTGGAGACCCTCTATAATGTGTTTTGGGGTCGCCTTCTTCAGGATCAGGGGTAGTCTTTTTTAAAGTCCTAATTATTTGGGCAAAGGGGGTAGTCCTGCAGGACCCTTGGATCCTCTATAACGCACATTGTTTGGAGGCCCTCTGTCTTCGGTCTGTCATCCCTGCTACAAGATGTTCAAAGGCAACCTTTTAAACATGTTTCGCAGCTCTGCTTCACAGCTTTAGACCCAGAATCCACATACCAAATCCTAATCCTTCAGCCCACCAGCTTCTTTTCAAACCATGACTGAAAACCTGACAATTCTTAGACATAGTCAGTTGGGCAAAGGGGGTAGCAGGTCCCTGATTCTCAATAATGCCCATCGTTTTGAGGCCCTGATCAATCTGAACCCTAAACCCTAAACCTTAACCGTTTTTAGTCTGTCAGCCTTGGACCCCCATCTTTTTACAATCGAACTCCCTACCCCTCAGAACCGCGGCATTTTTGAAGGGCCCGTATTGAAGTACCTTAATTCCTGTTTTTCTGCGAGCCCTGTTGTCAAGGAATTAGGAGGGGGGCAGCATTAAAGAGAGCCCTAGAGGATGATAGAAACTCAGAAGATACTACAGTACAGGGGCTGACCTAATTACCAACATTATATAGGGTTATCTAGGGTTTGATTGGGATGATGGAAAAGAAAATGGAAACTACTACAGTATATCCATTTGAGGTACCATATACTGTACTGTAATTATACAAGAAATATGGAACCATTATTGGAACTTTTTTAGGCCCCTTTATTACCAGACTCATGCTTCCGGATTTCGTGCAGATTGATTTTGGCTATACTCGTCGGTGGTTTGCCCGGAGAAGTTTGACCGGCTGTAGTAAGCCCTGCGCAGTTGGAGAACGGCAATCTTGACTTTGAGCCACGGAGCCCCAAACAAAGAAGCACTGAAGCGAAAATCTCCGTAAAATCCAAGATCCGCCAAACCCTAGCGACCTAAATAGCACCTCACCCCCTAGGTCGATCATGACCACATGGGGATGATGCAAGGTTTGCACATGTGCACACACGACTTGCGTCAGAATTTGTAGGAATTACATAAGCCATTGGATGATTTACATGCCAACAAAGATGCCGTGGCGGTGTAAGCAATGCTGTTTGCGTGAACTGGTGTTTAGCTGGAAGCGTGCGACTGGAGATCCTGTGCTCCGCACGGCAGGAATGTTGTACGGCTCATTTTGGTGGCCAAACCGTAACATTCCGGGATAATCATATTCGTAAAGAATTGCCACACCAACCCTTGTTACCAAGCACTACAGCCAAGATCAGAAGAGGCACCCCAGCCACACATCGCACGGCTGCTTCTTCTCCTGCCTGGAGCCCATGTCGATGGAATCTACCCGTAGTCAAATGTGATTGACAGAGAGAGATATGTATATATATATATGTATATACATACATAGATGTGTGTGTGTGCATTCTATACATACTGGACAATGTTCATTCTTCAGGGAAAAGGATTTTTATCATGTTTGAGTAATTACTCGTCTCTTCATCGCAACAGTTTCAGGTGTACAGACCTATTGAGGTCCTCAGTACTGCCGAAATTGAAGAAAACTCGGCCCCATTTCTGCTGGGGGCGGAAGGGTATGGTGAGTAGACCCAGCTTCTCCCAAGCCAGACCATACTTTAATGTAGACCCCTGATTTAAAAACCGTTTCCGTTTATGGGCCTGAATATTAGGATCCCTATTATAATCCCTATTAGGGGGAGGGGGTTTATTAATCATGGGTCGGGGTTACATCCCAAGTCCGTCATGGAACAATTTCAAGGGACCCGAACAGACAAATTTCCTCCAAGCCAGTTTCAGAAAGACGTTCAATCCCAACTCCGTCACGGAACTGTTTCACAGGGTGTTCCTTGGCTGGGAATTCAAGTAATCGCTCATCGAATAGAGACCGAAGAGCCTCTTCCTTCATGTCTGGGAGTCCATCGAGGAGCTCCGACGAAGTTTGTAGTCCCCCTTAAGAAGATAGAATATGGCCTTGGGTATACTATAACAAGACCCCCATATATCTCACATTCTATCTACTTAAGCGGGACTATATATGCTTGGCCTTCATAGAACATACGCAAACTTTGGTTAACATCCAATGACTACAACGTCCAATTGCTGCGTCAAACCATGATTTTGTAAGTGCTTGTCGCTGTTGCAGCAGGGGTAACGACCCTTTGCTGGCCTCTAGGGTCCTTTGTAAAGACCAATATGCAGGCACCTTTTGAAAGCAGTAATGCAATGCAAAGTTTGCAATCCCTAATACCTCAAACTCCCATGAATCCCCAGCCACCACCACTGACCGCGCGGGATAATGATAATCATGCTTTGGCTCCCCTACACGTTCTTTCCTTGTATCTCACACCGCTGTTCTGTGTGGGGGGGGGGGCCCTAAATCTAAATCCTACATCGTATTGGTCTCAACTGACCTCGAGGGTCTGCTGGCCGTCAAAATCCCATGCCGTCGGGTCAGCAGGCACACACTTCGGAGAACCTTCAAGATCAGTCTGTTACTCATGGGGGTTTCTCAACAAAGGGTGCCCCTAAAAACGCTGTATCCAGAAGCCTAACCCCATGCAGGCCAGGGGATTGGCAGGGACTGGATGGAGAGCATGCAGGTCGCCCTATAAGGTTTCTACCAGATTGTGCTGAGAAACTGTCAACAGGTCTTCAGATGATGAATGCGACCTTTAAGGTTTGTGAACTACTTGCTGGTGAAAGGGAATCGAAACTAACATTGAGGGAGTGGTGTGTAGGGATTTCTATAGCGCACCATGCCTCCAATCCCTACTAACAGCCAGGAAAACTCCCAGAGGTGGGCAAGGAACATCAGGTTCACAGGGAACCATCTTAGGGTTATGTAGCGGTATGATATAAGGGTTTTTAATTGGGATGATGGAGGAAAAGAAAATGTAAACTACTATATTATAGGGGCTATAGAAGGGGTTATGTATTTCGGAAAATTGTCCAACGCTATGGGCGCTTCCACATCTTGGAGCATCGTGGAAGGACAACAAGGGATCCCTAATTTTGGGGAACGCCGGAGGTCCCATTTGGGTCGCTAGTAGAATACTTCGCCCATTTTATGGTTTATGGTAATCATCCAAAGAGGGAGCATGGTTTGGAACTAAACCCTAAACCCTAATCATGTCTCCTTACTATGAATATCCCCCGTACAGACCCTGTTAACCCGAAGCCGGAATATACCCTGACCTTACTGAAGAGGATCGATTCCTTCGGAAATAGGTGTATTTCACACTGCAAGTGCTATCTATATTAGGTAGGTTCAGATATGAGCGACTATAGGATATCACCTCGTGATAAGTTGGATATTTCCCTTCTAATCCAAATTGCCACTTCATGTTCCGTTTTATACTCCCTTCCAAACCCTTTTTATGAACATGTGTATATTCTATTTACGTGTATATTGTACTTACATATATATATATATGAAAGATCACACAACCCTTATGTAACAAGGCCTCAACCCTAATTTCTGAAGCATACCTACCTAAGATCCACTGCTTCCCCCCAAGCGCTAAATCCTAAAGCTTAAGCAACATGCTGGCCCCAGGCACCCCATACGTCTCTATCTTGAGCTTGGCACTCCATGGTTCGCATGCTGCGGACCTGATGACCCTAAACCTTAAACCCTAAAGCCTAGCCAGGCGCCCGGGCATGTCTGACGCACAGTGTAAAGCCATGACAACGCTGCTCGCAATGTGGCCAGGCTCAAAACGCAGAATATGCCCAAGAATGCCACTTTCTACGGATCCAGATACCCACCCAGATCATACTCGAAAACTAGGGTGAGCAGTACTAGAACTAGTCGACGCAGTCGGTTGAGGAATAAAGCTGGGGCCTGCGGAGGCTGCAAGCATCGCACGCACTCAATGTGTCTGCCAAGGCTCAATCATTGGGCTGTGCCAGTACCATGCGCCTCCCACACATATAGCACATTCCCGGTGTAGCCTCCCAGGAAGACCAGAGTCCGAAGGGCCTTGCTGAGATCCTCGTATGCCGCGATGCCGCCTGAGAGGACCTCCCCATTGCCTCAATGAGTACGGTAGACGTATCTTGGGGCTCAGCGTATCGGACAAGAACTTCAAGCACCTCGTACCCCTCGGCAAGGCACCGGTCCATACGGAGATGCGACCGTGCTCGAGGGTCCTCCTTTCGAGAGCGGTTTGCGCGAAGGCGAGGGTACCATCCAAAGCCCCGGTTGCGCCGCCAGAGCGCCTCGTAGCTCGCCTTTCAGCGCGCATCCTCTCTTCTGTGACAGCGTCATCCGTTTGCTGTCGGCCAAGTCGCGCCACAGGATTCAACCCCACAATGCACAGAACCGAATGAGACTGAGCCGAAATTTCTCATCCTAAACCCTAAACCCAACGCCTTAGAACCTAAGCCCTTAATCCTAAACCCTGAAGGTTCGTAATGGTCAGGCCCTAGGATGTCATGGGGCCTGCCGCCACAACCGCAGATGATGCGGTGAAGGCGAGGAGTGCCAAAGCACGGCTCATGGCCTAAGATGTAGGGTTTCAGGATTGGGTTAGGGTTTAGGACTTATAAAGGGTTTAAGGATTGTAGGGGGGGGGGAGCATTGCTGTAGGGGTTTGTTTAAAGAATAAACATGGGTCAAGGTAGCCTTGCCTGTAGAACAGGAGGTCCTCTTTGTCTCCTTGCATCCCTTTTTTCAACTGACTATGAGAAGGCGGCAATCACGGGATCAAATCAACAAATGGGTTCCTATCCTACACCCCCTCCCCTCTTCCTCAGCCCTCGCCAAAGGCTCCGTTCTGCGGATATGCTTTGAGAATACTTTTCCTGACTGGCCGGGTTTTATGTACTCAGAATAAAAGGTGGCATGCAACAAAGCGTTACATTATGTGAGGGGATGCGCGGATTCCGAATGACGTAATACGAAAGCAAAAAAGCAACTGTGACACCGAGTAACTTATTCAGTGCAAACATTGCGCACTTGATGCTGCATTGCACGTCTGCTGTAACAAAAGTGTGTGCATGCATAACGACAATGTGGCAAAAATCCAAAACCTGCCGCTAGTTCTCGTTGCAGGATCATACACACAGCACTCAGAAGTGGGGCCGAAGGATAAAAAGCCCGTAATCATAATTCTGGCAAATAGCTTCACTCCAAAATTACCTTCTGGAATGTCGCACACCCGTGCCCGTCGCTCCTCAAGTCCCGAACCCTAATGCTTCAGGACAGTGCCTGCATCCAGACCCATACAGAGATACCCAAGCTCCGACATGAAAAATAAAGGGCTACTCCTTGCGCCTGGCCCTGGACCGTAGTGTATGCACTAATAGACTATTATCGATTGCGTTTTGAGGTATGCTTGGCGGTACCCTATACCTATACCATACCAAATTAATACAAGGAATCCAGAAACATAATAATGGCATGTAATCATCGATGCTTCAGTAAGCAGGCCAGCTGAACAAATATGCACCAAACACCCAGCGCCATCCCATCCCCGAAGCATGGGGTGCAACCAAGCTATACTGTAGGCTCACACACGGCTTGTTGTTAGTCAAATGGTCAATGCAAGGTTGTGGACAAGATTGGTTCTCTGATATGAGCTAGTCTAAACTCCCCCCGTACTAAGCCTTATACCAGGAACCCCATGTGGTCTCCTATACAACCCCCTTTAAGTTTAGACCCTAAATCCTAAATTCTAAAGTCCTAAACCCTAACTCTTGAACCCTATATAACCCAAAAGTTAGACTACAGCTCATATGAGCTACCATAGGCTGAAAGGTTCAGACCCAGAGCCTTGACTTTACATGTCTCAAATGCCATGTGGGGGTTTCCCCTTATTAGGGTTCTTTCGGTTTAGGTTTTAGGATTTAGGGTGTAGGGGCTTCCCAAAATGGGGTGTAATTTTTTTGGTGGGTCCCAATAATAAGGATTACGTATAGTCTTTTCGGGACTATATTGCGTTCCCCTTCCTCTGGGAAACTACCATAAGTTCCCTTGACCGCCTAAGGCCAAAAATCCTGGGGACTTACTGGCAGGAAGAAAATGAAGGGATATAGTCCCCCTTAAGTAGATGGAATATGGCTTTGGGTAAATTATAACAAGGTTCCCATATACGCCATATTCTATCTACTTAAGGGGGACTGTAGGTTGTAGGGCTTTTCTTGAAGTAAGATTACAGAGGGACTGCTGTGGGTATCCGTTCCTCTTCTACTGGCCACATCTGGCCACCACTAATCAGATGGGTTTAGGGTTTAGGGGTTTAGGGATTTAGGGGTTTAGGGTATGAACATCCTAAACCCTAAACTAAACCACCAAACTCCAAACCCCAGAAGAGGCAAGACACCATAGCGCGGTTCGGCACACAGGTTATTCTCGCTTACCCTACAGCTTGGGTCTCTCAAAAAGCTGCGGACGCACACGGACGCAAACAAGCGCACACAAAGGGGTTCCGCCATTCATGGGGATTTTAGGTAGCACACGGGTCTTAGGGATGCTCGGGGGAGCGCATACTTGCCAAAATCCTGCCCAGGCGGAGTGCCCTCTCTGAGGTGAGGCATCGAGAGACATTTGAAATCTCAAACTTTATGGCTGCAACTCTCTCATGCCGGAGCTGAGCTCGAAGTCTGCTAAGGAACTTGAAACGACTTAACTTCACGGGGAGACCGCATTTTCCTACCTGCCCAACTCTTTGTGACTAAGCTTTCGTTCCTTGACAGCAACCCAACATTCTAAAGCGTGCACTCTCTTACATCAGTGTCCAGGTCGAGGTCCTACAATGCAGACCTTCTCAGCAGGACTTGGTGGGTATGCTTATTATGTATAAGGTCTAGGTCTGAGAGCCTAGGCTCATGGGCAGGAAGCATACCTCTAACCCTCAAAAGCCGTGCGATAAGAAAACAGTTATCTCCAGCATTAACCTTCCTGCTAAGTCTCCTAGACCCTCCAACCCTCAGTGGCAAATCATATAGTAGCCCCCATTTTCTTTGCCATTATGAACCTACTTAAAAGCATAAATGCTTCATACATCAGCGCTTGGAAGTCAGTCGCAAAACTGGTAGGTCTGCGCGTTGTACCCCCAAAAAACCCAATTCTCTTCTCTCCAGTAAGAATGGGTAGGAGCCCGGAGGAGGAAATGTTGTGAGCGCAGAAGCATGAGTAATGAGGACAGTAAGGAGGCGTTGTTGAAAACAACGTCTCGCTTTGCCCCAAGCCCTGCAGTATCCAGATGCGGAATTGTAGTAGAAACAATAGGCCTGGCTAGCATTGTCAAGCAGCTTCAGTCAAACATCCAAGGTATCTCACCAAAAAGCTATTACAATAAGGGGTTACACAACATGGGAGTTTAGGGCGTTTAGTGGGGATATGGCGGGGCCAATACACCCAAATCCGTACAACTGGGACCGAAACCCTGCGTAAGACCCTGCAGATCCTTCTATACATCACTCGAATACCCTCGTGAACTGGACCCCTGACTGCGTGAACCCTAAACAGTAGCTTTCATTTTCTTGTCTCTTCCTTCAGAACTGACCTACAGTCACATTCTTGAGACAATCCAAGTTGTTAAATGCTGACCAGGATCACTAGCTATTCTTGAGAACAGTACTTCCCTCAAGCCTCGGAGTCTCCATCCTGACCCTAAAGTTTACTGAGTGTTGGGTGTAGACATGTGTCTTCGTAACCCCCAAAATCGCTATATCCTCCTTATAGAGCGCTATGTCTAACCTGACTCGGAAGTCATAGGGAAATTCTACGTAGGGTTGTGTGTTCATTGATTATTCCTTAACGCATCTTTGGATACTTCAAGCCCTGCTTAAGACTACCCACAAACGTCCCAACTGCCCCTGCCTCCTGCATAGTGGCAGGCTTTGGACCAGCGTGGTGCCATGAGGTAGCTCAAGGACAGCAACTTGCTGCAGCGGGAGGGTTGGTTGGGTTTAGGGCTTATGGTTGATGTAGGGCATGGGCTTTGGGAGTGAGTGCATGGCCTTCAGGGGAAAAGCTAATGTTGCTTCAGGACTTGGGAACCCTAAGCCCTCAACCCTAGCTCATGACCTCTGCAGTGCTTTGGCCCAGACATGTCAAGAGAGGCTGGTGCTGCATGAGTGCTACGGGCTGCTGGCCAAACGTGAATACGCCTCGCGCGCCTTGCCTTACCCCACTTGGAGGGTCAGGTGGACTTAGTAAGTATACTTATAAGCCCTATAAGCCATATAGTAACCCCAATTATCCCTATTATTGACCTACTTACTAAGTCCCCCTGACCCTCCAAGCAGTCCATGGTCATGAGCTTGAGCACCCATTTGGGACCCAGGACTGGTCCCGCCGCATGCTGTGCTTTCCTGCCACCCTATATGCACTTCACCGTTCAAGCATTTCTGGGGCGATTCGTAGGGATACCCAATAACAATCGATAGCCACAACAAGCCCTCATTTAGGGCCCCTACCACGGATGGAGGAAGTCCTGCACCACCTTACATGCTCCGTACCCCAGTAGTTGCAGTGCTTCAGGCATTTTAGGTGGTGCAATTTCCTCCATCCAACGTATAACCTGTAAAGACCAATCAGCCCATAAGCAGGCCTGGCATGCCAGAGGTTCTTAGCCCAAGTTGACCACCCTTTGTGTGTTCCGAATTTCTCCTAGAAATCGCTATGGCAAGAATATTCTGCTGGAATTCATATGCCATAGGCGGGGGGTGGGCTGTACTAAAGGCGAAAGGATTATACCACATGATCTGCGCGAATTCAGACCTGTGCTTGGGGCATCTGGGCGTTTAAGGTTTTCCCGTTCAAGGACTTTGCCATCGGAAGCCTCTTCTGCCGCTAAATTCAAAGGCACCCTATGATTTAAAATCTGTACTTCGTGCAGGGATTTAACTAAATCTTCAAGGCAGTATCTTTTGATTTTGGGACCTCTAACAAGAATCCTAAAACCAAAACTCTTACCAAACCCAAAAACAGTTCAAGAAAGAAACTATGTTGGAGACCCCAGTTAGGGTATCGAAGCGACCAAAAACCTTGATGCAACCGGCCCCCTCTTGCATGCGGCTTGCGGGGCCTGACCCTGATGCTGAGCACGAAGCACCGGTGGTGCCTACAATTTTTGCCTGGTTATATCAATGGTTTTCCCTGCCCCCTGCAGGTTATGAATCAAGCCAAGGATTACACGTCTAGACAAAACCCCATATACCCCATATTCTATACCCTATTTATATAACCCATTATAGTAGTTTCCATTTTCTTTTCCATTATCCCCAGGCATGCTGCTCTTGGGATCCAGAGGATGAAAGTATGGGGGGGTGCATAGGCAAACCTTGGTTGTGGGAGACTTCTAGAAAAGCTTCAAAGATGCAAAGGCTGAGTTTCGGGTTTAAGGTTTAGGGTTTAGGGGTAAGGAGGAGACTGATTGCCGCTTTTTTTGGTCGGCGGCAGCTGCAGTACGATTCGCACCATCCATACAGCTTGCTGTTGCAGCAGCCCGTACCGAAGACCACATACTGCATGTAGAGTTTCATGCCCTATGAAACCTTGTATCGTACTTGCAGGTCATAACTGTTCTAACATGTCGCCACATTTTGGCACCGACGCATCTCAACCAAGGGGCCGGCTCCAGGCACAGAAATATCAAATCCGTATTCTGCCACCTTGAAACCTAAGGAGTTCATAGTACGTGCTATTGTATGGAAGTCCTGCGCAACCCTTACTCTCAGCAAGGGGCCTCCTCAAATTCAGAATTCCACTTATCTGAAGCCGTCTAGGAAAATACATACCCCTGCGAATCCGGAACCTCAAACGTGGCACCAACAAAACTGATACATACTCATCCTGACGAACCCTTCATAGTATAGATTAGGTTGGGGCCCCCACCCACTAATAGTGACCACTAGAGATAATGGTAATTATATGAGGGCCCACTGTATATTCCTAATGTACCACTATTAGTGGGTGGGGGCCCAACCCAAAGTATAGATCCCTAATACGAACCTTATGAAGCCCTTAGGTGGACCCCCCACCCAGTCCTAGTGACTATTATGGATAATAGGGATGATATTTGGGTCCTCTCATATTCTTATTGTAACCCCTAAACCCTAAACCCTAAACCCTAAACCCACTATTACAGGGTGGGGGGTCCTCCTAATGGGGCCCCCTCAAAGGGGTTACATGCTCTTGATGGTGGGAAGGTGGGAATCTTGCACCATCCCAAGTCTTTAAATCCTTTCAATCCTAGGAGCTACAATAGTTTAGGATTTAGGGTTTAGGGTTTAGGGTTTAGGATTTAGGGTTTAGGATTTAGAGTTTAGGATTTAGGGTTTAGGATTTAGGGTTTGCCGCTTGCATGGCCAATACAGCATCGCAAGGTTCAATACTGGGAGTCCACTACACAAGACCGGACTGGGAAAAGCGTTCTGTGACGGTCCGGAAGCATTAACACGTTCTGTCGCAGTCCGTTCACTGCAGCTGGAGAACCCCGACGACTAAATCAAACCCAGGAGACTACCCAAACAGCGATTTGAGCAGAGCT
>CAJNIZ010013503.1:0-12149 GCA_905231905.1 Symbiodinium pilosum
CCCTCCACCCTAAGGGTCCAAGTACCCAATAATTAGGTCCCTTTAAAGGGTATATAGGGATATGTAGGGTTTAGGGTTTAGGGTCAAAGTACACACTAGTTAGGTACTTGGGATTTTGGGTACTAGTAATTATAGTACAGGTTTTGGGTAAGTATGTGATTCTTGAGTATTTGAACCCTGAGGCTCCATGCGCCCAATAAGTGGGCCTTCGGGATTCGGGTACTAGTAATTGTAATACAAGTTTGGGGGAAGTAAATGATAATTGGGTACTCGTACCTTTTGGGGAAGCTGTTGTTCTGAATACGTTCATTATTGCTGATACTGTTCTTACTTCTCATAGTATTGTTAGTATAGTGCGTTTGCAATTGGTGTTAGTTTCCTCATGGGTCCATCCTTCAATAGTTATATACTTTGGGAAAGTTACATTAGGAGTCGCATTGCGCTGTTGGGAGAGTGTATGGTAATCATTCTTGTTGGACCGTTAGGGATTTTGTGCGAATTGCATCAAGGCTCTCCAACGGTGCTCAGAGGACATCCAAAACTCCTCAAGAAAGAAGTGTGCCTGACATGAAACTGAGCCCGAAGGGTCCGCATACTCAACAATCACAAATTTTCAAAGCCTACACGACAGTTACCCTTACCCAGCTCCCAAGTACTCATTTATTGAACACCCGGAGCTTTGGCAAAGGCTTCCTAAGCATCAGGGGTCCATTAAAGATGTCCCCTTTGTCTTTGTGCATTGTAAGAATTAATCCATATCATATGGACCCCCAAAAGGTGCCCCCAACATTGGGAAATTCTCAAGCCTAAACCACATATTATTCTCTACAGAACCCCCATATCAGCGGAACCGCTTTGAAACCCCAAATGCCTTTTTGGGCGAGTCCCAGGGCACATGTGGTCGAGGGACGTCGGCTGAAACGGGATCACAAAATCCTGAACCTAAATCCTAAACCCTGAACCCTTTTAGGGGTCAGGTCCACCAGGTGTCAGGGTCTTTGGGATGTAGGCACAAAGCTCAGGGATTAGGGTTGGGGAGTTGGATTGAGGGTTTTGGGGATTTGAATTGAAGATTTGCAGAATTTGGAGTTTCAGGTTTAGGGTGGAGGGTATTTTCAGGGGCCCAGGGAGGTGTACGTGGGGAGAGTGGTTGGGACCGGAAGCTGCATATAGTTGAAGGTGGGGGCTTGGGGTCTGAGGTTAGCGCTAAGAGTAGGGCAAAGAGAACAGGCTCTACCGCATTAACCAAAAAAAAAACTTTCCCTCAAAAAGACAGTGACAATAGTCCCTATTCCTCAAGAAAATTGTATTCTTCATGTCTGGAAGCGTGCGCGTGTTTCTTAGTTACATGCGTGCATGTGTACCTAGCTATCCTGAATCAAAATGACGAAGGTCCCTGTGAGGACCCTTCCAAAAAGTAGTGCCAGTGCTTGGCATTCACTTTCCCTCACAAGGCTTTAAAGAACAAATCCTACAGTGTATATCAAAGTCCGGCATGACCCCAGATACCGCATACCTGGGGAAGTATGATACCACAACAAACCAATTCATGCAAGCTTTTTCGTGTCAAACCTAAACCTCAAAAACTTCTTCATACATATGTGTATATGTATATACACGTAACAGAAGCCGCAGTAGCACTAGCATAGGAGACACGGAGAACAGACACGGCACCAGAGCTGTCCTCGCACAGCCAAATATGGAATCCGGAGATATATGCGGGCGTTTCCCAAAATTAGGGGTACCTTCTTGGGGGTGCCTATAATAAGGATTATAGTATTTTGGGGTCTATATATTGGGATCCCCCTATTTTGGGAAACTACCCCATATATCCATACATATATGTATATATATAGCTTAGGAAGACCCCCCCCACCCCTGTAGTAGTGGTATCGCAGGAATATAAAAGGACCGTATTATGGTCCTTATTATCCCTAGCCACCACTACATGGTGGGGGGGTCCACCTAACATGTAACGGATACGGCTATCTAATTTGGGGTTTAGGATGGTTTAGGGCTTAAGATCAAGGAGAAAAGAACCTGGAACATGGCAGCGGAACTGGGATTCTACAGAGGGGTTCCAGGGTTATGGGTTTCCAACATTTGGGGGTTCATTTTGGGGGGTTCCAAGGATTATATCATGTTGGGTCTATGTTGGGTCTCCCTCCCTAAACCCTAAACCCCAAACACTAAACCCTAAACCCTAAAACCCTAAACCGAAAACCCTTTCTTTTGGCAACCTGACTGTGTCTTCTGTGTTGACGTGATTTCTGGTCTGTGTAACGTCTGTTGAGGTAATCCATGTCATTTTGTTCTTCTAGGCCGCCCCTGCACTCCAAACCAAGAGCCCTACACTCTAATCCTTACATCCCACTGCGACCCTATATTTCCCCATGAAACTCAAAGTACCTGTCTGTAGATATGTATATATCGCCACACGCCCTTTGAAGAGATCAGACCCCAAAACCCCGGAACCCTATAATTCCCTGCATTACCCTATATATCATCCATGTATCCCGAAGCCCTTAGCCCCAAACCCGAAACCGCAAACGCCTGGACCTCTCTATCCTTCGCTAGAGGCGCAGCAGCTTCAGAAGTGGCGGCAGCATGTCACGCAACGCTTGGCCAGGCAACTTACACGAGCGCAGGCGGCTGTCGGGTAAGTTAGTGGTTCAGGGTTTAGGTTATGATCTAGGGATGAGGGTTCAGGGTCTAAGGTATAGGATTTAGGGTTTAGCTCGGGATCCTAGCAAAGGGACTGGGTTTAGGATTTGGGGCTTAGGGTGCATGAATTTTTGAGCAGCGTCTTGAGAAAGAACCTGAGATCCACGTGTACACCCTGATTGTTTGTCGGGTTTACTACAAGGTTCCTGAAAATAATTGTTAAGTTTTGTTAGCAACAATCCTAATATTTAGCTGAAATTATAATTTCTACTGGGGTTCCAAATCCCTTAGAGTTTAATCTTTCTTATTGTTTTGTAGGATTTCAGAGCTAAGTAGTTTGCCAGCCATTCCAGTGGGTAGGATTTTGAAAAGGGTGCCCGCATTCCAAAGTGGCTGCAGCTTGAGCGTCCACGCATCCTTGCAAGCCCAGTTGCCTAAGCAATGGATTCCTGCTTCCGATTCCTTGTATATACGCAGAGAAATGGGCCTTTATACATGTGAAATCTGTATGTTGACATGCATGACACATCGGAATACATGCCTATCTCCATAATGAAAATACCTGCGCCCATAGTTATATATACATATATGTATACATACTGTATAATTGTACATATACATGTACCCTGAACCCTGAACAAGTGTACCTACGTATGCACATATGTATATATGTATATATATATATGGCAGGATGGCGCCGCTCGGCGAACGCTCCTGCGGCAGTGGCAGCGAACGTACCATCCGGACACCCGGGCCTTTCTTGGACAAAAGGTATTGGCGATCAGGTTGTAGAGCGAAGGGTTCAACGTTCAGGTTTCAGGGTTTGACGTTTAGGGTTTAGCTTTTAGTTGAAAGCTTGGACACTGAAGGAAAAACAGACAACGAGAATGACCATACTATCCGGGGAATATATATGTATATATATATATGAGGGACCAATAAACCCTAAACCCTAAGACTTATTCATTCTTCCATGGCGAAAGAGGTGGACATGAGGCAATGGTTCCGGATACTAGTCCATATATGAGAACTCCATACTATATACACTCCGACTTTCTTCCTCAATCAGACCCACCACGACCCCCTTATAATTCTATACATCCCTGGGGTCTATACTGGCGCCCTCTTTTGAGAAACTTCTACGTGATGCCCGAATAGCAGGCCCTATCACCCAGTCCCTGCTCCTTACTGAGCACCATATAGAAAGAAGATGATGTAGAAGCAATTTTCCAGTATAATGGGTCTTAGAGTTTAGGGTTTCAGGGTTTAGGATTTAGCGTTTAGGGTCAGTACGTACCAATACTGGAAATTCGCATGCACAAGGCCATGGAAGATGAAATAAATGTACATGGGTTTTAATAGATGTCTATATTCGGCTTTGAAAGGAGAAAAGCCTATGTTATGTGTGTAGACTCCTTGCATAGATTATGGTATAAAGTACAACATACTTCAAATAGACCTCAACACCATATTGGTGATTCTTCAACATTGTCCTTTTTTAAACCCCTATGGGAACACAGTGCCCACTTCATGGTCCTTACTGCTTTTCCATTGGATTATTCATTATTGGTATTGATTTCGGCCTCTACATTCGGTACTAACCCAGGCCCTAATCCCCGAAAGCTCAGCCATTGTTTTTTCTCGGGATCTGGCGTCTGCTCTCTTCAGCTCTCTTCCTTCGCTGCATGGGGGAAAAGAGATGTTGCAAAACATCTAAACCGTGTGGGTCGAGGTTTTCGGAGGTGTCAGGCTTTGTGGGGTTGGAGTGGATCAAGGTTGCAGTTATACAGAAGGTCATAAGGTTCAGGGCTTGGGGTATCAAAGAGTTGGGGGGTTTGGGGTTCAAGGGCTTTGCTTGAGGGCTTCGGGTGCAAGAGTTTTAGGCTTGGGGGTTTGGGGTTTAGGGTTGAGGGTTTCAGAGTTTTAGGTCGGTCTTTGATGTGATGTGGGGTGGGAGAGACCCTCAAGCCAAAGCTACTTACTTAAAGACTTGGTAGTTTCCCTAAATAAGGGGACTCAAATAAAGAACCCAACATATTGTAGTCCTTATTATGGGGACTCCCTAAAAGAAGTCCCCCCCCCAATTTTGGGGAACCACCACTTGTAGTTGAGCAGGGGAGCATCTTGACCCTGCATCCAAGCCCTGAGTTTTGGGGTTTGACGTTTTGGGCTTAGGGTTTAGGCTTTGGGACCTTGGGCGTTAGGGCAAAGGGAGAACCGACGGCGCCAAAAAGAACGCTAAGCCTTGACATAAGAACCCGCAAGCAGGGACAAGAAACCACGCACATGTTCATGCAGCAATCGTATTCGTTCATAGACGTGTGTATGTCATGAGAAATAGGTGATAGGGAAATGCGACTTGGAAATGAGAGTACACAGGCTAGCACACGTGCAAGCTTTATTCGCTGATTTTGGACCGTGCCTCACAATGTGCAGTGAGTGCTTGCCATACAATCCATTGCGGGAGCATTGCTGAAGACATTGCTGCAGCAGTGCAGTCCACACCGCTGTCAGTGACTTGGATCTCTTTCTCCACGAAACTCGTGCTGAAAGTGGCATTTAGCGCGAGCTGCCGCAGATAAGTTGCATGATACCTGCCAACCCTAATAGTCATATGCTTCCGCAACACCTGTACTAAAGGTCCCAAGTACCGAATTACCGAGCTCTTACTGTATGCTGGCACCCTCTAGGTTTGGGAAATATGGTAGCAGGGTATGCTAAAGTTCTGGAGCATCAGCCGTAGGTAATTATATGACCGCTTCCCCACATGGAGGGCCCACACTTCATATCTCAACCTGGTATTGTCATTCTTATTGGGGATCTTCCCCGACAAGTGCCTGTTTTTGGTTTTGAAGCAAACCCATAACTACAGCGCACTAACTGTCCTAGTTGCCTTTTGATGTTCCATACTCGGGGCAATACATCCCTAAAACTCCGCTATATAACTCCCTATACCCTAAACCCGAAAAAGGGTCTATAACCTCTATACCCAGATAGGTACCTGGACCTTAGAACCCTAAACCCTACCTAATATGTAACCCCTATACCCACAAGGGTAGCTGGACCCTTAAACTCCCGACACCCATATAGGTCCTTGATCGAACTAAGGACAAGAACCCGGGCCGCAGCAATGAGGCAAAGGGTTGTGGTCTAGGGGTTAGGTTTTAGGGTTTAGGGATTTGCTTTCCCCGAAGGTAGACAGCATGGGTTGGTTTTTTCCAAGGGGCTTAAGATTTAGGATTTGAGGCCTGAATGGCTACCTATATTCGAGAATCACATGGAAAAGAGAACCCAACATGAAGGATTATAGGGTCTCAGAGTGAGTTGACACTAAAACCTCTTGTATGATAGTTCACCATAGTATATACCAGAACTCCCAAGGTCAAAGCTACTCAGAGTCATGCAGGTTGGTGGGAAGGTCAAGCGGGTGCTTTTGAAAAGCAAGCGTTTCTTCAACTTCAAAGTGCACAGGTAGAAAGACATGGCGTCCTGGATCTGTACAGCTATCAACACATCAAGGGCCTAATAACGCATCTGTCTACCCTTGAACCTTCGGGTAGTTCCGTTCCTGGCCCCCAAAGCTGTGCCAAACCCTTGGAGGAGGGCAGCCCAGAAGTACCGGTCTTCCGGGGGGTGGGGGGAGTTGATCCCAGAACACTTGCTCTAGAATCCCGCATAGTAGTCCATGTATTCATTTCCCTCGCTCCCCTAAACCCTAAACCCTGAAAAAGTAGAAGCTCAGCCCTGGGGCAGGTCATGCCCATCTTTCGCTTCGTGCAGGAGAGGTGGGAGCAGGACAGCCGGGGCCGGGGCTCAGCAGATGAGTTACCGGTCTTCAAGAGGGGAGGCGGTTTAAGGTTTAGGGTTTGGGGTTTAGGGTTGAGAAGATTCAAGGTTTATAGGGTTTAGCGACGTTTAGGGTTTAGAGGGCTTAGAGGGTGTAGGGCTTAGTTTTTAGGAGCGCATCGAGAGGGCCTAGTCCTCTCCAATAACCCCTCATCCTCCTTGGAAGCCCCCTAAACCCTAAAACCCCTAGGGCGGAGCCATCTGCCCTGAAGGGTCTGGTAGATGAGGGGGATCCCCGATGTCCGTTTGGGGGTTTAGGGGTTCAGGGTTTAGGGCTGGAGCCATGCAAACGAGGGTTTTTTGGCCAAAAGGATACCGAAGTAGGGGTCGTCTCCCGTGTTAAGAGGTTCGTTAGCATCACCCGCCAGGATATGGCGGCATTTCAACCCAACTACGAGCGGTAGCTCCTTGCGCACATGTTGCCATATCAACCCTCAGCCGCTAAACTCCATACATCCCCGTGTAACCCACAGTAAACCCCTAAGGGTCCAAGTACTTGGGGTTTTAGTCAGAGTAATTGTAGTACAGGTTTTGGGTAAGTGTATGATTATTGGTTACTTGGACCCTTAGGGAGCCCTACAAAATCATGGTGCCAGGAGTTCAAAGCCGAAGCTGCCGGCTTCGATGCGGCGGCTGCCGAGCCTAAGCCAGCAGAGGCGTCGAAGCGTCTGGGAGGGTTGAACAGGGTTTAGGATGCAGAGTTTAGGGTTTAGGATTTTGGGGATTTTGGGTTTGGGGTTTACAGGGTGTGTGAGGTGTCTTGGGACTTCAGGATATGTAGGGAGCAAACAGTTGACGGGATCATAGAGTTGGGTTTAGGGTTTAGGCCTTTGGCATAACAGGGTTTTTTGTAGGGCTTGGGGTGTAAAGGCTCAGACTTCAGGGCTTCGGGTTTATGGGTTTAGGGCTCAGGGTCTGAGGTACTTTAGGGCTAAGAGTGTAGGGTTTTAGGGTTTAGTGTCTAGTCGAAGGGCAGAGGGGTCTTAGGAAGTAGACTGAGACTCCCTGCCAACCTTGCATCGGCCTTGGGCGTGGTCGGTGTAGGGTTTAGGGTTCAGGGTTCAGGTTTAGGGTTTAGGGTTTAGAGTTGAGGGTTTAGGGTTTAGGGCGTCTACCTGCGCAGAGCTGAATATCCATGCGCCGATGGCGACACCCCACTTCCAGGGATCTGTGGGTGGCGGCACGTCCTGCGCCCAGCGGACCTCCTGGATGTTGCCCAAGTAGCCATCGCAGCTGGGCTTTCTTCAACATCTCCCACCCGCTGTGAGACATCACAGGCTACCACCCAATTCACTTCCTGTTAGGGTTTAGGGCTACGCCCTCAATTCCCACCTTAAGAAGGTCGTTTTTTCGGCAAGCACGCAGCTATGAAAAAAGAATCGCGGAGTTTTGGCGGCGCGCCTCGCCGCTACCCCACCGGACGCTTGAGCAAATGCTGTAAACGAACAGAAGCGAATCAGGACACACCTCAAGAAGCTGCTGGCCTAATCAAGTCCCACCGCTTCACCCCACACAGCGTGCCCGAGTCTGAGCTTTTATCCAAGCAATGTCAGTCTGAGTGTCACTGGCTTGGGAACCACAAGGGCGGGCCTGTGATAGAACTGCGCGCCACAATCGGACTCTGGCCTTTTGAAACAGCACCCCTCGCTGGCAGCCAACCCCAGGAAACGTTTGCTTTGGGAAGATTACTGGGACCCGATCACATGCAAGGTTGCTGCACACTGGGCTCATGTTGCACTTGGCTAGGAAGTTACGAGGTCTATGCTAAGACCGCGTAGTGTGGTCTGGGAATGGCCCTCTTGACTGGCAGGTTTTGGACCGGTTGCTGGGGGCTCCTTGCCTCAAGGCCCCTACTCTAGGAATTTGCTGCAGCCAGGGCCAGGACCCCTCCCAGGGCCCCTTTTGGGAGGTGGCTGAATATGTGATGTACTGTGATGATTTGGCCCTGGGGTGGGAGGCAGGGCTGTGCCTCCCGATGTACGGGAGGAGCCCGGAGGGGCTCTATACGTCCATTCTCGATGGGCTCCTCCCATTGTCTTACCCAGTACGGGTGTACAGGCTGACGTGTGTTTTCAGTGCCTCTAGGAATTTGTGGGAACGGCCTAAGCAGGCCGGGTGGGAATTTAGGGTTTAGGTTTTAGGGGTTTAGGTTTTAGGGGTTAGGGTTTAGGGTGGGTTGGACTCTCCAAGTGAGCCCCACAACCCCTAAACCCCAAACCCAGTACAACCCCGTTTTCAAGCACGTGTAGAACACATGTCGCCACTTTTGAGGTTCCATTTCCCCCTTACTTCCGGACTACAACCCTTCATTGAAGGCATGCACCCGAAAGCAGTCACGATCTTGGTTTGAATTTGGTATATGCCTGCTGTAAGTGGTTCTTAACTTTTGGTTGAGCCTGCAATGTCATCCGCAAACAATCCTTTCACGACACTACTCTACACGTCAAAACACCGTTTTGATTTTAATGTGTGCTTATATGAAGGCTATGGGTTTCTGGGTCTGTGCGGGGCTGTGGCTTGTAGGCTTTAGCGTTATGGCTTAGGATCTCAGGTTAGGTTCAGGGTGACACCTTCACCCCTAAACCGCATTTGGGTTTCGGGGTTTACGGGTGACGGCTCAGGATCTATAAGTATTTAAATGAATCTAGGATTCAACTCTAAACCCTAAATCCTAAATAAGGGTTTGACGTCAGGGGTATAATACGTTTGAGCTAGAGAGTCAGAATTTAGGGGCTGGGGCTCAAGGCTTAGGAATTTTAAGCGGCTCGCCTCGCCCTAGCCCAGTTACCTTATATTAGTATGCTGAGGTTTAGGCGCGGCCCCTGGAGGCTTGGCTAAGCCCTACTAAACCCCTAAACCCTAAACCCTCAGCGAGTATTCAGAGAAAGCTTTGCGGCCTGGACCACAACCCTGTTGCTCTCAGTCTGAGCACTTGGTACTTTGGGGCCTCGGATTACATAGACATCTGAGCTATCGTCTAAACTTCTTAAAGGGAGTTATATAGGCATTGAAAAGGGGAGTACTATATGGGTTATTCGACTATAGCTCATATGCACGTGTACCCTTTGGATCGGTGTTCAGGCAGAAACCTGCAAGGGCTGGGTGATGCAAGGGCCAGAGAAAGTCAAGACTACGATACGGCCCTGAATACTCACGATCATGATGGTCCTTGGGTTATATACGGCTTAAACATATTACCGTACCTGAATATTATGGAGATTCAAGTGGAAAGGAAAATGGAACATTAAAAGGAAACTGGGAAATGGCATTGGCAATTATTCAGGCTTTCATTAGATAACGCAAAATGTTGGGCTTCCGTTAGCCCTAAACCCTAAAGCCGTAAACCCTAAACCCTAAAACCCTAAACCCCTGGACCCCTAGACCCCTAAATCGTAAACCCTAAACCGTAAACCCTAAACCCTATCAAACCCCAGAGGAGGAGGCTTCCTAGCCATGGGAAAGCATCATACCGCAGCTCTGTTCAGAGTTTGCGGCTTAGGACCTGGAAGCCTTTATGTGGGGTTTCCCCAAAGCGTCCAAGTACCTGATAATTGGTTACTTGGGATTTTGGTAATAGTAATTGTAGTACAGGTTTCGGGTAAGTATGTGATTATTAAGTACTTGGACCCTGAGGACTTGATCGTGGTCCCAAATGGGCCATGCAGCTCTGTAGTATACATGCGCCTCGAAGTATTTACATAGGGACTCTTTTGGGCCCTGATTGCGTGCTATAGACTATAGACGTACCCGGTCCCTTTAAATGTTTCAGGCTGTAGATGGACTGAAAGTGGTCTACTCGGTGAGCTGGCGAAGCATATTGCGATGCACGCATACCGTGACCCTAAACCCTATAACCCCTAGAGTATTCGAAATAGGATACTACTCCTTTGCTATGGGACCCTAAACCCTCAACAAAATATATCCCTTCATCAACCATCACTCGAAGCGTGTGCGGAGCTAGGCCTCCATGGCGGCCCCTTGCTCTCTCTTCTGGCCACTTTAGTCCAGGTTTCCTATCCCCTCTGAATAGGATACTGCGCGTGTGTTGCATGGAGTTGTGGCGGGTCTTTGGGACAACCCAAGGGCTTTATCCCTAAACCCTAAATCTTGAACCGTAAGCCCTGAATCCTAAGTTCTGAACCCTAGACCCCCTAAAGCTCGAGCCTTCTAATTCCCCTGAACTTCATGTTTGTTCGCGTAGAGCTGCCAGGCACCAGCCCCAGCGCCAGCACCAGCAGCTGCAACAGAAGAGGCGCCACCAGTGCGTCGCCGATGCCGCGGCAAGACAGCGGCATGAGTGGAGAAAAGAACTTCAGACGGAATGTTGAGTTGTTATCCAGACTGAGGGGTGCTTACACAATGTTGTTGTTTTCCCCCCTCCCTCTCTCTCTCTCTCTCTCTCTCTCTCTCTCTCATATTATCATTCCCATACAAAGGCTGACAAGGGATGATAGCCCCAAAAAGGGCATGCGGTCTCACTTTTGGGCCAGACAGGCGATGTGAACCCTTCAGCTAACAAACCTGCACTGCATGCGTGTATACATTGCAACCGCTATTCACATCGATTCTTCCATTCCCTACTACACACCAATATGTCTGACAGGGTCCATGTAGCTCTATGGTACACACATGGGCTCCACAGTAGTGACGTGGGGCCCTTCAGCCCTAAGTAACGGGGGGAAAAAAACAACTACTTCGACCCTTGCGAGCCTTAAATATCGAGCTGAGAGTTGTTCTTGGCGGCTCATGTCGACATCATGGCCAAAATCATGCAGAGGTCGAGGTACCCTATAATCCTTCTTATGCAAGGGAATCTATGATCATATTATGGTTAATTGCCTAGGCTTCTGCAGTACCCGGTGTAGAGGCTGGAAGAATTTCCAGTAGTTATCCAGTTCGAATGATTTAGCATTCCAATTTTCGTTCTAGACACCAAATGCTCAAATGAGCTGCTGTCCAAGTACACTACTAAACCGTGTTGTTTAGGTACGTGGACCCTGTGCCCTTCAAGCTCTGGGCTTAACCCCATGCCGTTTCTTTGGGAGAACCCTATAACGCAAACCCCCAAACCCTAAACCTTAAAGCGTTGCAATTTCCCCCCCCTCCTCCATGGGGTTGGAGATCGCCTCCTCAACAAGATTCACCAGGTCATTTGAAAGTTCAATTCAGGCATAAATAAAGGGTCCGCATATCTTTCTTGTAGAGGTACTCTCAAAAAGCGGTTCCTGATTTCATAAGGCAGAATTGTATCGGAACCCTAAACCCTAAACCCTCAACCCTAAGCCCTAAACCCGTACCAAACCTTTGCCTGCCCGGAGACCTTGAAGAAGCTCCTAGCAGGGCAAAAACAACATATTTATTGGTGTTTCATGGCCCAAAGGGTCCATGTAGGTATACGGGATATACTTGGGCCGTAGCGTTTTAGGCTTTAGGGTTTTAGGGTTTAGGGTTTAGGGTATATGGGATATCCTTGGGCCTTAAAGTAGGTATATGGGAACCCCTTTGGGCCCTAAGTATATACCATCTGAGTTGGGTGGGGAGTTGGGAATTGACCCTAGGTTTTATGAGTTAAGGAAAACCCTAAACCTTAAACCTCCTATACCCTAAACCCTAAACCTCCTAAACCCTAAACCTCCTAA
>CAJNIZ010013503.1:12186-35323 GCA_905231905.1 Symbiodinium pilosum
AACCCTAAACCCTAAAGCTCCTTGACTATCGAGAGTGTTATATAGGGATCCACCCTTCGTCTTGCCGCACGCGCCTGTAAGACTACCAGGGAGCCTTGGCCCTAAACCTAGGGTTTAGGGTTTAAGGTTTAGGGTTTAGGTTAGGGTTTAGGTTAGGGTTTTGGGGTTAGGGGTTAGGGTTTAGGGTTTCGGGTTTAGGTTAGGGTTTAGGGTTTACGGTGTAGTTTAAACCCTCAGCCTAAACCCTCAGCCTAAACCATCAACCCTGAAGCCTCACCTAGACCCTAAACCCCTAAATCCCGAAACCCTAAACCTGCTGAGGTCCTGCTACACTGGCAGCAAGTCCTATGCTCTGCACATTGCCATGCCCTCAGGTCACATCTTGATCTGCTGCTGAGGAAGTCAAATTAAGCTGCCAAATTTTTGGTATGGGAAACAATAGGGCTTCATTATTGTAGTAACTTATGCAATGTAACTTCCTTGGCAGCAACCCAGCATAATAATGGCCTCATCCGCCCCCACCTTCAATTGTGGTTGATAGAGAGAAGCGTTCCAAAATTGGCTTTCTTTCAGGCACTCCCAAAGGGTCCATGTAGGTATATGGGACATACTTGGGCCTTAAAGTAGGTANNATACCATATACCTACCCTAAACCCCAAACCCCAAACCCTAAACCCTAAACCCTACCATATACCTACATGGACCCTTAGGGATAGCCACTACCATCAAAGCGACCGTAGATGATGGCTGCAAGTATCACTACGCTTGTTCGCCCGATGTCATGCCTGGCCTACGATGAAGTTTGCCATCTGCATCAAACCCTAAACCCAAAATTCTAAACCTGTGAAATTCCTCCTCATCATCATAATTGTCATCATGCTTACTAGTATTTATACTAGTATTCTTTTTACTAGTGCTACAAATACTATTAGTTCGCCGACTACTATGAGTATATGAAGAGGGTCATCTTGGTCACCACGGGTCGCAAGTTGGGAAGTTCAGCTTTGGATGGGTTTAGGGTTTAGGGGTCTAGGGTTCAGGGTTGAGGCATTGCGAAGCCGGACCGCCGGAGGTGGGCATCAGCTCCAGCGGTCTTGTTGTCCATGGTTCAAGTCCCCCGAAAGGTCCATGCAGGTATATAGTACATATAGTTAGAATCCATATAACTACTTCGAGGTCCGAGTTCGGATCAAACAAAGCGCCTCCTTGAGACTCCCTTCCTTGAACCATGACGCCTGAGCATGAAGCTGAAACCCAAAAGCTTGATCACAAAAGGGATCCGGGGTCTAGGGGTACGTTGCTTGGGCTCTAGGATTAAGGGTTGGAGCCCCCGAACTCTACCTAGAGTAAGCTAGAGCATTTTTCCAAAATGTAACGATACCCAAAGTTTCGTCAGAAAGCCCTTGTTAATGGGTACACTGCGCTAGGGGTCCAAGTACCTAAGAATCATATACTTACCCCAAAGCTGTCTTGGAATTACTATTACCAAAATCCCAAGTACCTAATTATTCGATACCTGGACCCTAAATTCTAAACCCTATATATCCCTATCCTTTTAAAGGGACCTAGGTCAACCCTGAAGGTTAACCTTTCTACCTGGTACCCTGCTTTCGGGTTTAGGGAATTACGGTTCAAGTGCGACCCCATTTGAGCCATAGTCTAAATTTCTTAAAGGGTGTATAGGGGATTATATAGGGGAGTATTATAGGGGTTATTAAGGGGGATACTAGGAGTTAAGACTGTAGCTCAATGGGTGTGAGATTTCTTCCCTCCACAGCCCAAACCCCCCAAAGCCCTACCTACAGCAACTAATGTACCCATTATGAAGGGCTTTGTGCCTAAGATTTTGGTACCTTTACCTTTTTGGGGGGTGTCTAGGTTGCTCTATAGGTAAACCCCCAACTCTGCGTACAGCCGAACTCCGAAATTGTATGAGGACAACCCCCACAAGTGTGGTGGCGCAATGGAGCTTCCGGACAACGGCCTCAGGTTATCGCACCCTGACGGGATTAGTGTTGACATTTATACATAATCTAGGTCCTATACCATGTCCTGCTTCAAGTGAGGGTGAATCCTAAGCCCCAAATCCCTAAACCTAAACCCTAAACCCCTAAATCCTAAACCCCTCAACCCCTAAACCCCTAAACCCCGAAATCTTAAACCCTAAACCCCTAAATCCTAAATACTGGGTGATCTGGGTCTTGTTGAGAAGCTTTGTTTGAGGGTGCGATGGCATAGGATCCTGTGATTTATGCGGATTTCGGGAGGTAGAATCCTTGTTGGGAGTGGTTTAGGATTGCTTAGAGCCCTACACCCATAATAACAGCCATAAAGGCCATTATGTTACATACTTCTGGGGTTTCAGTGGGTTGTAGGTTAACTTGCTTTTTGAGTGGCGAAGTCTCTAGATCCTTGTTGGGGAGTGATTTGGGGGGACTCCAGGGGTCGAGAAGTAGGGATTTGCCACTTTTTGTTTTTTTTGCTTCGGTGCTTCAGGGTCCGTTTGGGTCGGCAGACTGTTTGCCGCGCTTTTTTTCGAAGGTCCCTAATGCACGATATTTCCCACAGGTTCAGGTATTCGTATAGAATAAAGACCCCAAAGTAAGTAGTTCTTAGAAACATAATTTGATCTCTGCCCCTACAAGAGGGGTGCCACCAGCAGCTTCTGTTACTGCTGAGATCAGCCCTGTTGCTTCGGGCAACTTCGCACAGATCAACATCGCTCCCTCAGCGGAATTGGGCCTTCCTGGTCTCAGCGATATCCTTGCACCTGCAACAAAAGGATTCTGCAATGGACCTTCTCTGGTACGCATGACCCACATAGCTATTCATCATACTTGTGCTAATATGTCCCCAGATATTCCCTATAGTAAGAACCCCTATATTTCCCCAAGTGCCCCCTGTTTTCAGAAACTCCCATACCCATGCCCGTTTATATGGAAATCGTAAACACTCTATACAATTCAAGTTTCAACTTCATTGTCCATGTTCTTGTCCATCTGATTCTCCATTGCTAAAGGTGATAAATCCTTCAACCCTCCATAAACCCCTGAACCCTATATGTCCCCACAATAGTACCCTCAGACTCAATCCATATCCTTCTTTGTCATTCCAGGCAGGGTCCCCAAACCCAAATCCCAAGACCTTACGTCCTAAACCCCGAATTCTTCAACCCAAAGCCCCAGACTCCAGAACCCCAGGCCTTTAACACGGTGCTTACGGTTTTAGGGTTTAGGGTTGTTAAAATCCAAGGACCTAACCTCTAGACTACATCTGACCCCTAGGCCCTGAACTCTTAATCCCTTCATACCAGTGCCAAAGACCCCGCAACTGTAACAAGAAAGGTGTCCCGCAATACAAAAATCTCTGAAGGAGGAGTATTTGACATCATGGGGTGGAGGGTGGTGAATGTTCGTATGAAAGTTTTAACTCCTATCCATCCACCCTAAACCCTAAGCTCTAAACCCTCAACCCTAAGCCCCAGACCCTAAGCCCTAAACCCTAATCCCTAAATCCTGTCCTGGTGGAAAATGAGCGAAAAAATTGAACTAAAACATCCGCCCCAGGCTGGTGTATTGGATCAACCCACACTGGGACCCCGACAGCGGCTACAATGGGGGTGGCCTCGACGTCCATGCCCCGGCTCATGTGCTCAGGGACCTAAACCCTCCCAAACCCTATCCATGAGACCCCCAAAGTATGTAAAATAATAGCCCGAAACTCAGAATAACAGCCATAACGGTCATCATGTGCTATTCTTTGGGGGTTTGGGAAACTCTAATCATGGAAAGAGTCAGAGCTCTTGTTCCACAATTTCTCGCAATGAAACTCAGCAAGTGTTCACCGCCTTAAGGGATGATGTGTAGGGACCTAGATAGTTAATTGGAAGAGGGTTTTGGGCTAGATTATACCAGAGCTGCCTTCATGAAAGATTTAAGGGGACAATGTCGCGAATTGTTACCCTAAACCCTAAACCCTAAACCAGCTTCTATATCCTAATCCTGAAAGGCTCGCTACAAGTATGTCCAACGCATTGAGAGGACTTGGGCCCCTCGTGAGAACCCTTGAGGGTTTGCATGGAGCCCTAGTCCAGCAATAATTTTGCCAGCAGACTTTGACAACACTTCCCTCATATTCAGGCACAGGTGCAAAGATGGCTAATACTAGCACAAGACAAGCAATGGCCCCTAAACGAACACTAAACTCTTAACCCGAAACCCCGCTTCAGCCAGTTATGTCAGTGGTGGGGCCCAGGGAGCCCCCAAGACCCATAAAATTCGGATATACCTTTACATCAATTTCCGGAACTGTTGGATTAGATGCCTTAACTCATGTTCACTCCTCCAAACCCTAAACCCTAAACCTTACGACGCTGCAAGTGCTCTGCTGTGCTTGGGCTGTGCACAAATAAGTGAAGTTCAACCTGCTAAAAGAGAGCCTACTGTGCTTGAGGCTAGACCGGCTATACCAGGTAAAGGGTTTGGCGTCGAAGGTCATACCCTAGAAATATGGCCTCCATGTAGCCTTTCTGAAAGCAATGTAGACCCGTGCGCTCTCTCATAAAAGGGCAGAGGCATAATCCAGCGGTACAACCCTTAACTCCTTTGATCCAGCGACTGAACGAGCAGCTGTCCTAAACCCTAAATCCTGGACCCTAAACCCTGAACCCCAAATCCTAAACCCAAACCCTAACCTCCTCGATGGGAGCTTAACAGGTGGTAAATCTGAAAAGCTCCAAACGCTCCCAACAAAATCCCTAAACCCTCAACTGATCCTACGGTCCCGTGGCCGGTGTCTAAGCCTTAAACACCCAAACCCCAAACCATATGGGTTCCCTACAAACTGCTCCACCTTCCCAGGTTCCTCCTAACTTGAGTTTCTTTTAGGGATACCTTTGGGGGATAATTAGTTTAGGGAGGGTTGTAGGGGAACCTGTAAAGCCCTTTATAAAGCATGAAGACACAAATAATCAGAACATTTTTGGCACTGAGAAAACCAAGGTGTTTTTGACGGATCCTCGCATAGCGCCACCATCTGCCTCGACTGCCAGGATGTAGGGTTGGGGCTTCAGTGTTTAGGATGTATAGGGCGTTGGGGGTTGAAGGTTTCAGTTTAAGATGTGGGGCTTTGGATTTAGGGTCCGAGTGTAACATGTAGGGCTCAGGGGAGAGGGAGAGAGAGCCAGAGAGACAGAGAGAGGGAGAGAGATAGACAGAGATAGAGAAAAACAAAGAGAGAAAGTTTTGATCTCCGCTCATATGATGCTACATACTATACTGACCGGGACTATGCGGACTGACGTGAGTGCAGTGCTGTGCTCTGGGAGAGTTGTGCTGCTCTCCAACGCCAGAAGCAGAAGAAGAAGAAGAACACGAAGAAGAAGAAGAAGAAGAGGAAGAAACAGAAAAAAAAGAAGAAGAACAAGAAAAGAGAGACAAAGAGAGAGAGAGAGAGATAGATTCTGGAGCAAAGCAGTTCTCGGCCAAATCCCTTTTGCATCCTTATGCCTTCCCAAAGTTTCAATGTCCTGTTTAATGAATGCTCCCTCTGAGGCTGACACGGGAACTGAAAGAGAATCATGTACACCAACATCCCTACCTCCGGGTTCAGGGCTTACAGGGATAATGTTTTTAGGGGTAGGGAACTGAGATTACATAGGGATCATGGATTCGCAGCACGAGTTCTGTAGAGTATGTTTTGTTGTTGTTATTATTATATTCCCCTGTTGGTAGCTCGATGCCGAAACTCCTGAGACCCTCAACTTGCAACCGAAAGCTCCCATCGACACTGTACTAGGTACCCCAGTAATACACTTGTTTGCCTTTTTTATTTGGGGGTCTCCTTGTTAAAGCTGAATAGTAGGAAAAAGGGTGCCCTTCTTATTAAGGGGTTATTGCGGAGCCTAGTGTAACATTTGGGGGTTGAAAGGTTTAAGGATTTGGAAGTTCAGGGTCTAGGATTTAGGATATAGGGATTGGGGATATTACCCCAATAAAGGAGAATCAAATGAAATGGGAAGCTGCTTGAATAGAGGGGTGTATAGGGATTGTAATGTAGAAGCCTAGTGAGCCAAATTTCTTAGCCCGCCTTCCCACCCGACTCAGCTGCACACCCTAAACCCTAAACCCTAAACACACTTTACTTTTGCACCCCAAACATTCGACTCTGAATTGATCATGTCATTCTCAATGGGTTCATATACACAACTTTTAGGGAATTAGGCCCCCAAATATCATGCTATAGAAGGACGTATGGGCCCAATTCCCTCATGGTTATATATGTGGACCCTGTGGGATTTGCAATTCCATCAAAACTTTCTGGGCGGCGGATTGTTTGTTCATCAACTTTCCTTGTTTAACAATGGATCTACAAGCATTGCCCTCAACCATGTCGCTGTATGCTCAAAGTCCAAACTTGACCTTACAGGTCCAAGTACCCAACCATAAATCCTGAACCACTATTGTACAGTACATACTGTGGGCCCGAGCAAGTTCCTGCGTAAAGACTATAGGGTCCATATAACCCAAAGTAGGCATTATTCGTAGACTTTGGGCCCATTTCCTTTTTTGTTGAGATTCCCCGTTTAGGGTTTAGGGTTTAGTGTCAAGAAGTGTGCTCCTGATGGCCGGAACCTCTGGAAACAAAACGGCTGTATACCCCAAACCCTGAAGCCTAAACGGCCTAAACCTTCCAGCCCGGATAAATGGAAATTGCACAGGGCCCAGGACTTGAGAGCGAAACCCAAAACGCGAAAGGGTCACTCTTCGAACCCTAAACCCTATAGAGTTTCTATTAACCGCACTACTTGAAGCCTTGAAGCATTAAGCCACACGTGGGCACCTGGATCCTGAGGGTCAGACTGCCAGCAACCCACACCTTCTTTAGTGGATCTAGAATGGTTTAGGGTTTAGGGTTGTACCTTGTGCTATTATTGGGTATAGTCCCCCTGGAGTAGATGGACTATGCCTTTGGGTATATTATGATAAGATCTCCATATACCCCATATTCTATCTACTCGAGGGGGGACTATTATTGATTCTAGGAACCCTGGGGGTCCACCCTAAACCCTACACCATCCTACACCCTAACCAGCGGTCTTGGAAGTAGGAAAGCACCCAAACTTCGCATCGCCCCACATGTGCCGCCCTTGTGAGTGAGGTCTGAATTCACTTTAGCTTTCAGGGCTTGGGGTTATTAATTCTAGGTATACGCTTCAAGGTTGGAGGATTCAAGTGGAGGGTTTAAGATGTGGGATTTCGGATTAAGGCGCGTGCGGTTTCGGGTATAGTGTTTGGGCTAAGGGTTCAGGGCTTAGGTTCCAGGATATAGGGTTCAGGGTTTAGGAATTACGGTCTGGCGTTGTGAGCTACCAAAGGGGTGCCCTTGTTTACCCAAAACCCCAAACCCGAAACCTTATCATAGCCCCCACGACTGGACCCCTAACTTTGGGAAACCGAAATGACCTATAGCCTAAACTCCTCAAAGGGGGTTATAGCTGGGAGTAGTATAGGGCTGTTTAAGGCGGATACTACGAGTTCAGACTATCGTACATATACTTTCTGGAATTCATTTTTTGCGTGGGTGCTGAGCAGGTGACATTTTTCTTTCCACATGTGACTACACTGCAAAGGTTGCTTCGTTTCCCGTGCACGACCGATTCTACTATTCTCAAGTCCAAGCACCTAAATAGTGGGGCTTTCGGTGCCGCATAACATCTCGGTACATGGACCCCTAAGGAACCCAAGGCCCTATACACCGCAAGACCAAAACAAGGGGGCTCTACAAAACCTATTGCCCTTCTGAACGAAGTCTCTATGGGCTCTCAGATTTGCTTAGGAAAGGTATAGAGCCTAAACCTTCAACATGAAGCCTAAGGTATAGACCTTAAACGCTAAACATGAAACGTAAGCCTAAGTCCTAATCCTGAACCACAAAATCCTAAACCCTAAGCCGCAAAGCCTAAGACCTACTCCATTTAAACCCTTAAGCCCAGAATGAATAGAAAATGTATAGGGCCTATAGCAACCAAATGCAAAAGGCAACAATGCCCAAGAGTCGCTGAAAACTCCGGACGGACATGAATTCTATACAGTTTCTCCAGACCCTATAAACCCTAAACACTACCTGGAGATCCACGGTGTTGAAAAGAAGCGGCAATTGGCTGAAAGTTGACGCTATTTAGATTGTACTGAGAAAACTTGACTCTGCACTTACCCAAAGGGTCCATGTAGGTATACGGTATAGACCTATAGCCCAAAGGGGTTCCCATATACCTACTTTAAGGCCCAAGTATATCCCATATACCTACATGGGCCCTTTGGGAGAATAATTCACGCACATTCAGAGCACCTTCACGCTCACGGCATTTTCATGCATATTCATAGCACTTTCACAATAATGGACACTGCTGTTCACATTTTCCTGTGCGTGTCAAATGTATATTGTTCTTGGCATTTCTCAAAAGTTTACAATAATTCTTGGCGCTGGACAAGGTCGCTCTTAATTTGTGTACACTTTGGCAGTTCAGGTAGACCCTGGACCCTAAGCCCTAAACTCTAAACCTGAACCGGGTTTTGCCCAGGCCGACACGTTGGCCATCTTTTTGTCAGAGCGCATGGCGCACCAGGTTCGTTCGTGGCAGTTTGCCTGAAGGGTCTCGGGTTAAGGGTCTCTGGAAATCGTGCAAGGTTTGAGGTTCAACAAATAAGGGTCTAGGGTTTAGGTTTTGTGCAAATTGTATATAGGATCTGGCGGGTTGTCAAAGCTCGGATTCCGGGCTTGGGTTGTGGGATGTGCGAACAACTCATCGACAACAGCGGTGTAACATGTGCGGACTGGTACGCGGCACGGGGTCAATGCCGTCTGAGGCCGGCACTGGAGCCTAAACCGCAGAACGCAGACTTTCATCTGCCGGTTACAGTGGTTGGAGCTTCCGCAAAGGGTCCATGTAGGTATATGGTATATACTTGGGGCCCAAAGGGGTTCCTATATCCCATATGCCTGCGTGGACCCTTTGGGCCCTTTGGGAAAGACTGTTCTGGACGTTGGCAGCCCCCTCGTTGTCTTCTCCCTGCGGCGCTTGTCCTGGGAAGGAGTTGTGGCGCCAGAATTTCAGGTTTTGGTTTTTCGGGTTCAGGCTTTCTGGCCTAGGGTTTAGGATTTGTTGTGTAGTGTTTAGGGCTTAGGATCTTGGTCTTGCCTTCAGGACTTGGGGTGTAGGTTAGGGGATTTAGGTTTCCTGTTTCGGGTTCTTATAGGGTCTCGGGATTTTGGTTTTGGTATTAGGGTTTGGGATACAGGGTGCGGTGTAGTGTATACGGTGCCCTGCTGAGTTCCAGCTTGCTGCAGAACTTATATCGTTAAAGGCCCTGTGGACCTCATATCCTGCACCTCCCTTGAGCAGCAGCTGTCATAGGTTCGGCATCTTTGTCTTGGGCGAAGAAGGAGATTGCCAAAAACAGCGCGAAGACCCCTGAGTATACGAATACTCTAAACCCGACAGCTCTAAAGCCCTGAACCCTGAACAGTCGACATGTGCTTCGGGAAAAACTGCCGTACTGATACACCGGAGTGGTGAGTGGGTTGATGTTGAGGAACTTGACCTGAATTTCCTTACCATAGACATATGCACATATATTTTGGTTTCCCAAAATTAGGGTACCCCAATATAGACCCCCAAACACTATAATCCTTATTATGGGGACCCCGAAAATGGTACCCCTAACTTTGGGAACTACCCATATATATATATATGTATGTATATACCGCAGTTCATATTCACCTGCACTTCAGCTCCTTTTGGTGAGTTGATCTTAGCTCGGTAGCAGCAACCAAGGAAAGTTTTTCAGAGGTGGCGGGCTGGAAATGCCTGCCTGTTCAATCTTAGGGCTTAGGGTCTAGGGTTCAGGGTCTAGGGTTCAGGGTTTAGGGTTTAGGATTTAGGGTTTAGGATTTAGGGTTTAGGGTAGGTATATGGTATATACTTAGGGCCCATATAGGGGTTCCAATATACCTACTTTAAGGCCCAAGTATATCCCATATGCTGACATGGCTTCCTGAGCAAAAGTGGTTGTCAGGTGACTTCCTATTTTCAGGACCCTCAGAAATGGCGCGGACACCGACTTTCAAATGCACATGGTTTAGACTAGCGTTTCCGGTACAGGAGCTTTGCAAACTTGCAGGGGTCCCTTAGAATTAGAAAGAGAATTCAGTGTTGTAAGGGGAGCGCATAGTTCGAGAATTCGGGTTCGTGATGAAGATCCCTACTGCAGCGCACCGTTCGTTCGAATCCTGAGCCGTAATTTCTAGTCCAGACTTATATCCCAAACCCTAATCCTAAACGTTCAATCCTCAATCCAACATCTAAAACCAAAATCCTAAGCCACAGCACCCCGTACCCCATCCCCTTAAACCCTAAACCTTAAACCTTAAACCCTAAACCTGAAACCCTCAACCTGAAACCCTAAACCCTAAACCTTAAACCCTAAACCCTAAACCCACCAGGATTTAGGGTTCAGGGCCCTATCCAATCCCTTTCTCGCCTGCACTGCCGACAGGTCATTGAGACGCAAGGGAAGGAGCCCTTCTCATGGACACATACGGCTTTTTTAGGTTTAGCCCAGACCCTTGATTAATAACCCCCTCCCCTCAATAAAAGGGATTATAATAGGGATCCTAAGAACTAGGCCCTCAAAAGGAGGGGTTTATTCATCATGGGTTTGCATTAGTGTTTAGGCGCTTATGGTTGGAAGTACTTGTACATTGCTGAAAGTTTACCTAGACTAACCAATGTAATCATCCAGTAAACGGGGCATTGCACGGAATACTTTGGTATCTTTGCCTTCTGTAAGGGTCTAGGCCTAAATCGAAGATCCTAACCATGGGCCCATAGTATGGGCCCCTACCTGTTTCCCGGTCCGAACTACAGGCCCTTTATGGGGTTTATAGGGCTTCGTTGGCCTACGAAAGATAGCTATATAAGGTCCGTAGGAATTAGGGCCCATACTAGGGGCCCATGGTTCCAACCCTGCACAAATCCCTAAGCCCTAAACCCTAAACCCCTAAATCCCTAAACTCTAAACCCTGAACCTTTTGCAAAATCAATGCCTCAACCCCAGCTGCAACCTTGCCGGGTTTACACTTGCTAGAAGGATGACACTGGGAGGCCCATGGGATTAATGGTTTAGGGTTTAGGATTTAGGGTTTAGGGTGTAGACCTGTGAGTAATAAACCCCATCCTTCTAAGGGCCTAAGTGTTAGGATCCCTATTATAGTCACCATTAGGGAGGGGGTTATTTATCACCGGTCTAGATTAGTAACTGCCTAAAAGCTGTGTGACAAGCTTACTTGTAATTGACCTGACTACCCTACATGGGACAACCTGGTTCCATGTGGGGTTATAACCTCAGTTATAACCTTAAGCATCAAAATCAGCTGAAAGCTTATATAGTATGGTCTTTAGGCCCAACTTCCTTCAAAAATGAATCCTTAGATGCTAAGGGTCAGCATTTCAATCTCTTCGTATGTCTGTCGACACCGGAATTTGGGTTTAGGGTTCTGGTTTTGGGTTTAGAGTTTTGGGTTTTGGGAGTAAGGGTTTAGAGTTTATAGTTTCGGGTTTAGGGTGCAGGGTTTAGTGCCCTACCAGAGATTAAGTATCCTATGAAGAATAGTCGAAGTATTCCCCGAAACTCTATCGTCATGCCCCTACATTAAAGAGACCTCCCTAAACCCTTAGCCCTAAACCCTACAACCTTAATTGTTGGGGGCTTAGGTAGAAGCTTTCATACAAGCTGAGGCAGCCTTCCCCAAGCCTAGAATTTGTTCCTCATCTTCTGTAGTAAGAGGGCTTTGGTTTAGGGTTCAGGGTTTTGTAGGCCTAGTGCCCAACATGTAACAGTGGTTGTGGTCATATCATTCTCATAGGGTCCCATTTCTGAGGCGGGCTTCTCAAAATATCTTATTTTCATGGCGCTTCCCTTGAATTGCGGTTGCTTTGGGTTCTCACTCTGGCGACTTGGGGTGGAAATCTAGGGCTAGGTAGTATCCCAAAGGGTCCATGTAGGTATATGGTATATACTTAAGACTCAAAGGGGTTCCCATATACCTGCTTTAAGGCCCAAGTATATCCCAAAAACCTACACGGACCCTTTGGGTATAGGAGCGTGGGTAGAGTGTCATCACGGCCCTGAGGTCCTCCGCCTGATAACGAAACCTACACCCCAAGGGTCAAAGGTAACTGAAAAGCATACACTCACCCAAACGCTAGGAACCGTTCAGAGTATCAGAGCCCCCAAAGTATCAAATTCCTGGACGGGCTGAATTTCACCCCTTACCCTGGCCCCGAAGCCTGAGAGTCACGCCCTCAAGCCTTCTTCTTAGTGTTTACAGCGTAGGGTTTAGGGTTTATGTAGTGTTCTGCCCCTAGCCATTAACGGTTAGATATTGAGCCCCAATATATAACCCAGTAATTATTGTAGTTTCCATGATCTTTTCCATTATCCCAAAATTACTCCAATATAACCCCAATATCCCAATACTTTGAATATACTATCGTTATATAGTACTGCTTTCAAGGTTGGCCCTCTTACAGACGTTACTGAGTGAGGGAGTCTTCAAGGTTCGCTTGGTTTACGTGTAGGGTTTAGGGCCTAAACCCTGAACCCTAAACCCTAAACCCTAAACCCTAAACCCTGAACCCTACACCGCGGAGTTTGGAGTGAAGGACCGCTGGTATTGCCTGACGATGTGGTGCTTCGACCAGCTCTCGCTCAGCAATTTTGTTCCACAGGCACCGTTTCGACTTCCCGTTTTCAGGGTTATCCCTACCACCCCCCTCTATACTGCCCCGCTAGGTTCCCTCTGAATTAATGTTAATTACTGGTATTAGGCCTAATCAAGGTTAATTAAGGGGGAACCCTGCGGGGGTAGTATAGAGGGGGGTAGTAAGGGAACCGGTGACCTTTAGTGAAACGCAAGACCCAAATGCAGTACCGGCATACGTATGGCAGGAATATGCGTCATTAGTGGGTGGGCGGGTTGTTCGTTAGTTTCGGACCCTTAGGGCGCTTGTTATTGCATGACTTACAACAGCCCTTAATCTTTCTATAGAGGTTGGACTGCTCCCATGGTCAAGTGCGAGGTTTTAGGGCCCCTTTTGGATAAGGGTTTATTACTACTACTCAGGATTTGGGGTGGCCACTTTGCTTCTGAATAATTACTTTGGAAGTAAGGAAATAGAGAGCATCAAGAGGTAGTACCCTAGGTAATAGTAATGTTGGGCTCATGTTCGGGGCTTAAGCTTAGGGTTTAGGAAGTTGCTGTTCCAAAACGGTTGGGCGGGTTTCCCTGCACATTTCTATCATAGAATTAGAGTATCTCATGTAGTAGCTACCCAAAACTGGCCGGCTTTCTTGCCAGGTCTTCGTGCAGCCTTTACCGTAAAGTTTCCTAAGCCCTAAACCATGGAGTTTATGTAGAGTTTTGATTTACGCTTCTGTTGATGAGTTGCATCCACCTAGGCTTCAGGGTTAGGGCTTTAGGGTTTAGGGCAAAAAGCCAGGAAAGATAAGAGCGTAGGACTTCGTGGTGAGGGATTTCCTTTAGCGTTGCCAGACACGCGCAACAACAAAACATAGATCTAGGAGATCTCCAAGAGGAACTTAACCGCAAATCCTAAATCCCAAACCCCTGAACCCGAACCTAAAATCCATGTTCTGCGTACCCGTAAGTTATTTACGCTGGCTTGGGGCGTGTGGGTTATGCAGGGTGTGGACGCCCTACCTCCGGCTGAATGTAACCTGCACCACAGGTCCAAGTACCCAATAAATGAGTATAAGGGTATGTAGGGATGGACAGTTAGGGCTTAGAGCCTAGGATACCAAATAATTAATGTTGGGTAAGGTACAGATTTGGAGTAAGTGTATGATTGCTGAGTACTTGGAATTTTAGGAAAAGCCAAGGAATATGCCAAAAAAAGCAGGCAGTCAGTAATAAGGGAGCTTTAGTTACCCAAACCAGATAATAAGGTTGCTACGACTATCATATGACTCTAACAGGGTCCTATTGTAGGGAAGGGGGCAACCGAAATCCCCTGATCAAAACCCTAAACCTTAAAGTAGGGGCTCTGGTAGGATTCCGATTTTGAGCAAAGTTTGGCCTCGCGGCATCGAGCAGAGGATTCAAGATGTACCGTAAACCCTAAACCCTAAATCCTAAACCCTAAATCCTAAACCCTAAACCCAACATCTTAAACCCTAGACCCCTAAATCAGAAACTCCGCAGGGTTTAGCGGAATTCCTCGTCTGTTCTATACTGCCCCGGACGGCCATGTAGGGATCTTAGCATGTGGATTCATAAGCAACAGGGGGTGGATTCAGAATTAAGGTTTTTTGGTTCAGGGTTTAGGCTTTAGGGGGCTAGGCCTTGAAGGTATTAATCACAATTTGCCAGTGTCACTACACAGATCAAAATACTGTTTGTGCACACGATTAAGGTTCAGGTTCTAGACTTTAAGCAGATGGCATTTGAAAGTCTTGATGCAGCGTGAGCGATATAACGGAAATCTAGCTCAGATTGCAGTGATTGCTGGAATATGGTTATTCTACATTCCACTCCATACTAAACAATGACCCTGAACCCTTTAAACCCTAAACCCTAAACCCTTCAAATCCTGTAAACCCTAAACCCTTCAAATCCTGTAAACCCTACACCCTAAACCTTAAACCTTAAACCCTAAACCCTAGACCCTGAAGCCAAAGCTCATGGAGCGCTCCGTTCTCCAGGTGTCTCAGAAGCAGCGGGACGCTCAAGCGGGGTCGGACGACGACTACTAAATTTAAGGACTGGGATTTAGGGTTTAGGGTTAAGGGTTTAGGGATTAGGGTTAAGGGTTTAGGGATTAGGGTTTAGGGTTTAAGGACTGGGATTTGCGTCAAGTCTCGGCTGGGCTTTCATGGTTTTGGGTCTAGGGCTGAGGATTTAGGCGCGCTCCCCTGGTAATCGAATCCCCATCTGTCAATGTTTCTTGGATTTGCTATATGCCATACTTCAGTTGGGAGGCTTGTGTTAGGGAGGATTAGGAGTTTTTAGAGGAGGGGTTAAGGTATCGTGACATGTTCGAGTTGTCCTTCAGCAATCGCGCCACCCTCAAGCTAGTGACGTCAAATGAGAAGACGGCACTCTTGCTTATGTTGGCTTTTCGGGGTTGTGTGTAAACGCTACACCTGTTTTGTTTCTTATCCAACAGCTGCCTGGAACCGAAACCCCACCGATCCTTCCCGAAACGAACACCAGGGCTGGTTTTGGGGTTCCATGTTAGTTGGCTTGCGGGCAAACCCTGAAGCATTCTTACCGTGCGAGGAACTTCCACCTTTTCTTTTGAAGCGTCTACGGTGTTACAAGGGCTTTAGGGCAGCAGCACCTGGTCCAGGGCTCATGGCAACGTATGCAAGCGCCTCCAAGACCTGTATGCTTCCCTCAGGGTCCAAGTACCTAATTATCATAGACTTACTTACCCAAAACTTGTGCTATGATGTCTATTACCAATGCGCATGTGACACTGCTGGGCAGAAGGTGCATCCGCAAGTATCCTCTGTAGGAGCCTAAACTGCCAGTATTGTTCCTCTACAACCTTCATACAGCTACCGTCGAGTATGTTAATGTAGGGGCCTAAACTCTTGATTAATGATACTTCGGTGCGAGGTTCCTTGCATAGTGGTAGTGTATGGTACCTCAAATGGACACCACTTTCACATTGATAAATAGTTAGGTCCCTACACTACGCCCGAGGCCTTTTGGATATTTGGACCCCGTGGTTCAGGGTTTGCACACGGGTTTCACGTTTTTGGGTTCTGACTTCAAGAACTCAGGTTTAGCGTTAATGCGACCCGAATATGCGCAGTTCGTGAAAAAGAAAACTGGCGACCATCATCTTAGCGACCCCCAAGTCCTAAACCCTAGACCCTAAACTTTACAGTAAGCCGCAGGACCGCGGCTGCGTTAGTGAGAGTTTCCAAGCTCGCATGCTTTTGAGTCAGCGTCGGAGGAGAAAATGCTGGGTAAGATTAAGGTTCAGGGTTTAGGGTTCAGGGGTCGGAGGAGCAAGTGTGGGGTAAGATTGATCACTGACCCTCTCCCGCAAAAAGCCTCCTCCCAAACACCCAAATAACAAGTACCCCCACCCCAATCTAGTGAAAGTATGTAACAATGAGAAGATTTAGCGTCAGATGTCTGGGAAAGTTGATTAAATTCTAACCCAAAGGGTCCATGTAGGTATATGGTATATACTTAGGGCTCAAAGCGGTTCCCATATACCTACTTGAAGGCCCAAGTATATCCCATACACCTACATGGACCCTTTGGGTAAACCTTAAAAGCTAAACCCAGGATGGGTGACAAGCAGGTAAGACGAAAACTTCCCCTCATCTTGCACCTTCATCAGTGTGAACAGCTGTAACCTTTATGGTTTACTGTTTGGGTTTAGGGTTCAAGGTCGGTTTAGGGGTTTCGGGTTAAGGTTATTCAGAGTACTAACCAGAGCTTGGATACATTGAACTCTGAGCCGTCTTTTGAGGCTCAGGTACATGCGTAGGGAACTTCTACTGCAACAGCCACACGACTCATGCTGCTAGAGCCTAAAGAGTAGGGCTTTTATTTCAGTACCAAACGAGATTCAGACTGGAGTGTTTGCCCATTACTTCGAACTTAAGAAGTGCGGAGGTAAAGATACCTATATTATGTACCCCAGAGGGTCCAAGTACCCAGCAATTAAATACTTGTTTGGGTACTAGTAATTATACCACACGTTTTGGGTAAGTATATGTTTATTAGGTACCTGGACCCTCAGGGTACGGGGTGAAGCCACATTTGGGAGAGTGCACTGGCACTTCTGGGTACAACGTGCCTTTAACCCTACCTAACTCACATCCACGTCCAAGAAAGAATCGGGGAATTCCGCATAGTCCAATGCTAGATGGGCGAGAGTCTACACAGACACCCTTTCGCAGTTTCCTCCCCAACCATACCTGTGGAGGCTTGCAAGAAAGTAAAGATACGGACGTATAAGGTACAACACATCTTTTAACAAGTACCTTGGTTACTCCAGGCATACCGGTATACCCCCAAAAACGACCCCAAGACATTCTTAGATCTCTGCGGGTGCGACAGAAACACTAAATCCTGAAAGGCCCCGACCTCAAACGACTGGAAAAGAAAACGGGCAATGACATCGGAACAGGAGTGATGCAGTGCGGATTAGGGTTTAAGATTTCGCTGTAGCTAGTGGGAAGCCCAAGTGATCACCATGCAATTTCGTATAGCCCCCCTTGCAGTCATCAGTTTAGGTAGCGCCAATGTTTCGCACTGTGCCCTAAAGCCTAACCACTACCTATAGTACTGTATGTAACCCGCAAGGCTTCTGGACATGTAATCCCCCAAAGGGTCCATGTAGGTATATGGGATATACGTGGGCCTTAAAGTAGGTATGTGGGAATTTTTTGGGCCCTACGTATTTACCATATACCTACATGGACCCTTTGGGGCCTAAAGCCTAGTCTTCTTGAGTCCTGAGTGTCCCAAGTATGCGGCACGGCAATTGTAGAACAGGTGTGGGGGACGTATGTGATTGCTTGGACTCCTACCAAGGCCTATACCCCACCCTTACTTTAGGATATCCAACGTTATGTCTAGCATCTTCTATTTACCAAGTAATTTAGATACCCTAAAACAGGGGTAGGGTAGGGGGTAGGATGTCGAGGTCTCCGTAGGGTGCTGCACCAACTGTCGCTCGTCTAAGACTGGTAGATCTTCTCAATTCAACCCAAGGGTTTCCCAGTGCCTAGCTAGAAACCTCTCAACCTTGACCTTAAGCCCTAAACCCTAGATCCCACATCACCATACAGTGGTGCGCTTTTCCTACCAGGTCACGGGCATGAAGGGGCCCGGAAACGGATCCATAAGCTTGAGAGACACCCACAAGAGGGCTTATAGGCTTTAGGTTTTTTTTCAACTAAATCATTTCCATACATTATCATAATAATAACCCTGAGCCCAAAAAGAAAGAACACAGAAAGTAGGGGAACACTTTTTACTCAAGATGGGGAATGCTGCATTTGCCCCAGAACCCAGGCAAGATCTGATGCTGCAAGTAAAATCATATGGTATCGGCGGCATCGGTTCAACCCTCGACGTACAAGCCTAAATTCACTACGTAATCTCTAAACCCAAATAAGATGGGGAACAGTAAGCTCTAAACCCTAAACCGCCTGGGGGCTGGAACCGGGCTAGGGATGGGGCAAGGTGATTTTAAGACGTCACACACACCCTGAACCTTGAAATCCTGAACCCTGGTGTAGGGTTTAGGGTCTAGGGTCTTCAGAATTTCAGAACGCTAGAATTTCAAAGCCCAAAATCTAAGATCCTTAATGCTAAACCCTAGAATCCTTGACCCTATACCCTAACATGATAAGCCCTGAAGCCTAAAATCCTTAACCCTAAAATCCTAAACCGTAAACATTTTATGACCAAAGAAGACAGCTCTGAGCCCTAAAGGGTTTACCCTGAGGCCCAGGACTTCCCCCATAGCCCTCAACTCAGGAAAATGCCAACTAGAGCAACTAGGGTATAGGGTTTAGGCCTTTGGGGATCTAGTTTAAGGTTTTTTGAGCTTCCGCTAAGGCCGTCTGGTGTTGAGTGGTAGATCCAGAGCCCGAAGCCTTGAAACCCTTACGCGGATGCCTCAAAATAGATCCATACATCGTTCCCTTTGCAACCCTTGTATTTTCACTCTAATATATCATGTGCCACAAAACCTGTTCTGATGATTCAGCCCTAAACCCCAAACTTTAAAGCCTAAACCCTAGACCCTAGACCTAATCTAGACAGCAACGGTGTCTGATACCCATTCCTGGCTCTTAGCTTCAGAGACAGCCTTCTACGGACCTAGCTTCATATCCAACGCAGGTTTAGGGCTTAGGCTGGCAAAGCCAAAGCCCATCAAACACTACAGCCTACAGCAAGAATCGCAAGTTTTTCAGGGCAAGTGTATGCTGGCATTAGGCTTGGCTGCGTCGCTCCTAGCTGGCTACGTACAGACACCTGGCCTGTCAACCACAAGTTGTTTTGCCACAGTAGTCCTTACCTTGCAACTTCTTCCAGGCAACTTTTGACTAGAAGACCATATTCTAAGTAGGGCTGAGGCGTGTTGGAGAATCGGAGAAGACCTTGCTAGCTCAGATTGCGGTTTTCCGACCAGAGCTGGCCCAGGCACAATGGGCAAGGCTGGAGTTTGAAACTTTTGCAAAATCGAGGTTTAGAGTTGACGCTGTCGGTTTTGGGGGATTTAGGCTTTTGGGGTTTTCAGGTTTTGGGGGTTCAAGCTTTTAGGGTTCAGGGCTTTTAGGTTTTTGGGGTTTATGACTTAGGGGGTTATTGTTTCGGGTAAGGGTCCACGTACCCAGTAATTTGGTAGCTGGGATGTGTAGTACAGTATATGATTGTTGGGCACTTGAACCCCTTAGGTGTCTTGTTTGGAGGGTCAGGAGGGGAACTGAGTAAGTAGGGTGCTAACTGGGATAATTGGTGCCATGACTGACCCTTCAAGTATGGACGTGAAGGCAGCTTAAGGGGATTTTGGAGGTTTAATTTTGACAAACTCCCGTTTGATCGAGGTTTGAGGGGAAAGACACAATATGTAAAATATGGAAGTGTTTGAAAACGGTCGCATAGCATCCTTCATAAGAACCCCCCCCCCGCCCGCAGTCGCCTTGTAACATAGCCCTGCACAGGTAGTGCGTAAAGAAGGCTTAAATGAGGATAGAGGACGGGAGTAGAGCTTTGTTTTTTTTGGGAATCCTTGGTCAGGAATGATTTAGGGTTTAGGCTATAGCGTTTAGGCTACCCTAAACCCTCAACCCTAAACCATAGGGCTTGGGCAACAGCATGCAGAAGTATTAAGGTTCGGGAAGGATGGTCACCTCCGTTTCCCTCTGTCATATAACCCCCTCCACCTGCTCTTTCAACCTCTCTTCCCTAATGCTAAACAATCCCAAGATAGTATATATTTAGGGTTTAGGGTTTAGTAGGCTTTTAGGGTCTATGTAATATACCACAACAAGAATATTTGACATTAGGGAGGGTGGGGGTTTCAATATCTACTAGGGGGAGGGTGATTACATTATGCTCAAACTTTACCGCGCCTAACCATGGACAGCAGGCCTCTCGTACTGGTCATCATACAAGTAACTGGAAATTTGTAGAAACTTGCGTAGCAAAACTTGCAAGTTCAGGATGAGACCCAAATCGCTTTGGTTGTGCGGTTTTAAGATTTTGGGGTGCCATGTTTTCCTGAACCCTAATCCTTAAACCCTAATCCCAAAACCCTAAACCGAGCTTCAGGTTTAAGTTTAGCAAGGCCTTCGATCTGCGTGCCCGACCGGTAAGCTCTGACATCTCCGGGGGGCAGCCTGACAATTCGAGGTTCAGGGTTTAGGGGTTCAACTTCAAAGAAGATCTTAGGCAGTTGAGGCAATCCCAACTCTCCAATCAGGACACTGCGACTATCACCGAAAGGCATCGGATCCCCTCAGCCCTGAACCCTAAACCCCCTTAACCGTAGCTGGGGCTTGGGAATGCCCAAATACTCTAAACAAATTCCGAGAAGGTCGAGCACTTGATTCCAAGCCCCTTCCTCATCCCTGTTCGGGTTTAGGGGTCTAGGGTCTAGGGTTGAGGTTTAGGAGAAACCAATCCCTAATCATATATAGGTACCCTCAAGCGGGGCCCCTGATGTTCGGAAGCCCTTTTTTTGTTGTACAAATTCTCCGCAACGAGATGCTCACTGTTCGTCATCTGTGCAAGTTAAACGCTCATTGCGACAGAGTTCGCAACACTCCATCTAGACCCTCCAAGGTAAACCCCAAACCCCTAAACCCTAAACTCTAGTAGCTTTTAAACCTAAACCCTAAACCGCGTTTAGCGGGCTCCTAAACCATGAGCCCTAAACCATGATCAAAATTGATACCTCCACAGAAAGGAACTGTATTGGAGAGGTCAGGTGAGCCCTAAAACAGGTGGCTCTCGGACTTCTCAGGATTTCCGCGCCCCCTTACGTATAACCCCAAATTCCTACAGCTTTATGACTGACTTATACCATTATACCTACTAAGTACGAAAATATTATCAAAGTGTATGTAGCTGGTGTTACCAGTCATATTTAAGAAGTATACCATATATTCCAAACTTTAGTGGGACTAAAGGCAATTCCCTTCACCGTTTATTTCTCTGTAATATTTTAAGCCCTATAGACCCCACACACTCACTCTCATGCTGGCGGCCTCTAAGTCAGTTTTTCCTTCCTTAAGGTTTAGGGTTTAGGAACATTGGAAAACCTAAAAACACTAAACCCTACATCCTAAAAGCCTAAACCCTAAATCCTTAAACCCTAAACCCTTAAACCCCAACCCCTAAACTCCTTCACAGGCAGTTTCAGTGATGCAGCAGACGTGCTGCCCCGTGACCTTCAGGGAGGAGGGATCTGAGGCACGAAGCTTAGGTCTTCAGGGGTACCTTAAAGGAGGCATACTTGGAGGCCCAGGGACTTCGTAATTAGTTAGAACTGGGATTATAACCCTACTTACAGTTGGGGTAACGCCTATAAGCCCATTTACAAGGATTATATGTAGGGTTATAAGCCTAATTGTAAGTGGTTACTAAGTCCCATGGGCCTCCAAGTAGGGGTTATATGGGGGTTTAGGGTTTAAGGTGCAAGGTTTTAGGGGTTTTGGGGTGTAGTGTTTAGGGTGTAAAGGTTAAGGGTTTAGGGTTTAGGGGTTGTAGGCTGCAATGTAGAAGCTTGAGAAAGAAGATTATGTTTGTTTTTTCCTTTGCAACCGTTGCTATCAGAAGTACAGCACAATGTACCATAAACTCTGACCGCTAACCGAAGGCCGTTTGAGCTATAGTCTAAACTCCTAGTATCCCCCTTAAGAACCTTATGATATTCCCCTATTTATACTAATGCTACTCGCTCCTACGGGAGGTGCTGTAGGCTTGAGGGCTTGTGGGGTTCAGGGCTTATGGATTTTAGAGCTTTAGGGTGTTTAGGGTTTAAGTAGGGGTATTTGGCTAGCCGATGACGCTAAATGTAGGTTCTAGTAACCCTGAACCCTAAACCCATCTGTGTTGGGTCCGTGGTCGTGCGTCTGAGTAGGCAGCTTACAGGTTGTGTCCCAAAATCAAGGCTTCCAGAATTACAGGTACAGTTGACCTTACAGCCGTAAATTCTCATAATTCCTATAAGGTTTAGGGTACTCTAAACCCAACCTAAACCTGCTCCTGCATTTAGCAAAGTTTAGGATACTTTACCCTACGCTCCCCGAATTCTTGGGACATCTTATCAGGATGACGGCCCCAGCCTGCCTGAATGAAAGCCATGCCTAAGCCTCCAAACTCTAAACCCTAGACCTTAAAACCCTTAAAACCCCAAACCCTGTAAGTTAAACCCCTAAATCCTGAACCCTGAAACACTTAAACCCTAAAGCCTAAACTCCTTACCTGGCTCAGGTCCTAACCCTTGGCCCGTCCTAATTGTTGGTTCTCTGGAAACTTATAAAGATAACCCAACTCTAGAACCACTGACTGCGAATCCGTTGGGCTTCGTTTAGGGTTTAGGGTCTTAGGGATAAGGGTTAAGGGTCTTAGGGTTTAAGGTTTTAGGGATTAGGGTCTAGGCCTTGCATAGCCCAGTATGGTTGCGATTAGGCTCACCCTTTACACTGGAGGGCCACCCTAAACGCTATAGACCCCAAGCCCTAAACCTAAACAGCATCGCATGTGGGCCCAAAATGGCTGCCAAACCCTAAACCCTCAAGCCCATATAAACTTACCATTACTTAGGGTACCCAAGTTTCCTTAAGTTTAAAGCTTCAAAATCAAAATGATCCCCACAAACCCTAAGTAATGGTAATATATCCCAAACCCTGAACTCATTGCAAGGTCCAGGTATTGTTGGAGTTGTGGAAGGGTTTAGGGCCAGGGTGTAGGGTTTAGGGCGTTTGTTGTTGTGCCCAGGGCTGTCTTGCAATGGGAGCAAAACAAGAGGCCAGAACTTTGCCAGCCTTTCAGATGATATGTGGTAGTT
>CAJNIZ010013503.1:35372-61854 GCA_905231905.1 Symbiodinium pilosum
ATGTGGTAGTTTTCCAAAGGGTGTAGGGTTTAGGCTTTGGCAGCCTTCCAGGTGGTATGTGGCAGTTCTCCAAGTAGGGCGACCACCAAAATAGACCTAAATATTATACTCCTTATTGTTGGACCCCAAAACGGTGTCCGTAATTGGAAAAATAGACCCTAAATACTATAATCCTCATTTTTGGACCTGAAAAATGGTGCCCGCAATTCTGGGAAACCTCCATTTCGGTACATGGACCATCAAGGGGAAAGTCTTGCACCCTGCGTGAAGGCTTTACGAATGGGTCCTTCCGGAGAGCCATTACCCATGCTCCTGGGTGGGGGCCTCAAGTGAGTGTGTATTTTTTGAAAGGGATGCTGCATTACCGGGGAACTGCAGGGTTTAAGGGTTTTTGCCCAGGAAGTAGCATTTCAAAGGGTGCGATAGTCTCCAGTATAGAGTAAGATTATGGTTTCCTTGATGACAAATGTCAGAAACCCTGAACCCTAACACTTAAATCTGAAACTACTTTCAGACCTAAGCTAGAAATCTACGTAAACCTTCAACGTCAAATCCCAAACCTAGAAGAATAAAATCTGTCGTGGTCCAACCACCAACTGACACTTGGTATTTTCCATGAGTAGGGGGACCCCAATACAGACCCCAAAATATGTGAATCCCTATCATGGGGTCCCCAGTTGTTGGGAAGCCCTAAAGCTCGCAAACTCCAATATGTTTTTTTTCTCCATGTTGTCTTCCATTTCATTCTCCATTATATGGGGGTACTATGCCGCACGCGCAAATCCTCAGAAAATTCCCACCTGTCAGGTGTCAGAGCGGTAAGCTTTGAAGACATGGGTAGTTGCAGCCTCAAGGGGCGTAGTAAGTAACCCTGAACCCTCAAACTTGATTGGGGTTGTTTAGGGTCCGGGTCTAGGGTTTTACACATTAAAATCCTGTAGCCCTTGTTGCACAGATTCCCCCTTAGGCGGCATATGTGTCCCACCTTCCAAGGTTTTGCAGGAGATTACAGGCACCGGGCTTTTAGGATTTAGGGTTCAGGGTTCCCTCAAATCTAGACCCCACACCTTAAATCCTAAACCCTAAACCCGAGTGTTTTGCTTGGCAACCCCACGTCAAAGATCCTAAGCCCAATAGCCTACCCACTAAATTGTACTTTGCCTAAAATTTGGAAGCCCCAATAGAGACCCACCATCAAACACGCCCAGCTAAGGGCGCAAGGCGAGGGATTGCGAGCTCCCTTCTATAAAATAACCCCCTGAGCCCTAACAATAAAGTCCCGAGGCCGTACATTAGCAATACTGTCTATTATGAGGGCAGTCTTTGTTAGCCAGGGAGGGGAGTACTGTAAAGGCCTGAAGAATAGCAGCAAGGTGTGGCGGTTCATCGCACTCTGTGACAGTGCCATGAGGCGCTATAAGAAAACAAAGTTCTGAATGTTTAGAGTGAGGTGCTGTGGTCCGTTCTACCATTTTTGCTATTTTGTTTCTACATACCCACCCACCCACCCGCCCGCCCGCCCACAGACATGCATGCATGCATGCATGCATGCATGCATACATACATACATACATACATACATACATACACACATATGTGCCATGGTATATGAGCTATAGTCTAAACTCCTAGTATTGCCCTTGGCCCTCCCCAATAACCCCTAGAATACTTCCTGAATCCTCTATATAACCCCCGATTCAGAAGTCTAGATTATAGCTCATGTGCAAAACCTGAATCATAAACCCTAACCCTAAACTCAAGGCTAAGGCCGCCCGCCTACGATGGTGGGTGGCCCTTGGATCCTTTAGCCAGACTGACCAGCTGCAGCACAGCCACGGGTACGGAACACGCACGATAGGCCCGGCACCGGACCCCGTTCTCCACGGGACCAGTCAGGGCCTCCCAGACCCTTTCCCATCCCTCCCAGCCTGCGCACCTCCCAAAATTTGTTGGAGGAGCCTGGCCTTTCAGGCCTCTGCCAAACCTTCTGGCCTCCAAGCTAAACTCCAGGCCCTCCTTCCAAGGCTTCCTTCCAGGCTTCCCAAAACTGCAGGGCCTCCCAAACTTTCCAAAGCCTCTCAAATCCCACAGCAGACATCCTTCCCAGCTCTTGGCTATAGAAATGTTTAAAGACAGCTTAACATCAAAATAAAAAGGTGTTGTTGGCCATTCCAGGTTTCCCAGAATTCCAGGGCCTCCCAAACCTTCCAAGGCTTCTCCAATCTCATAGCAGACATCCCTCCCAGCTCTTGGCTCTAGAAATGTTTAAGACAACCTAACATCAAAATGAAAAGGTGTTGTTGGCCAAGATGGACCTAACTGAGTTTAGGTCCTAAACCCTAAAAGGAATAGGTTTGGGTGGTTGGGCCACCTCAGACGGCGTGGGGTGGGTGATTGTGTTAGATGGCCTTCTACGGTCAGGCCATGGCAGCACCTCGCATGCAGCCATGCACTTGAAGGATCATTGACACCTAGTCATCACATCCTGCACGGCAACATCACAGCAAACCTTAAACCCTAAAACCTTACATCCTAAATCCTAAACTGGCATGCACTTCGACGTGGTCTGTTGAGTTTCTGTACGACGTCTCCGGATAGTCATCTGCGAATCGTTGTATGTGATTTTGGAGGCCGGAAGTAAAAGCCCTGCCTTATAGAGGGCTTGTGTCTAAGGCACTGAGCAGGTAGGCGGTTTAGGGTTTAGGTTTTAGATCCCAATGCCTTGTTTGGGAACTTAGCGCACGCGGAGCGCCGAGAAAGCTATGCAGGCATCAGAATGAAACCGCAGACTCAAGACTGGAACCGTTAAACACCCTGAACCTATGCCTAAACCTTAAAACCTAACCCTAAACCCTGAACTCTAAGGCCTATAGATCATAAAACCTAAAACCATTGAGCCAGCGAAGCTTGAAGGTGCCATCGGCGCAGAGCAGGACCACTGGAGTTCAGGCTTTATCTGGGGCCCATGTAGGTAGTTTCCATAAATCGGGGGACCCCAATATACTATAATCCTTATTATGGGGACCCCCAAAATGGTAATTTTCGGAAACCCCCATGTAGGTGGGTATATGGTATATACTCAGGGCCCAAGAGGGTGCCTATGATACTCAGCGGTTCATCTACATAAGTACATAATATATGAGCTATAGTCAAAACTCCTTGAAGAGGTTCATATGGGGGATTACAGAGGGGAGTATTATATTAAGGGGATACTGGGGGTTTAGGTTATTAAGGGGATACTAGGGGTTTAGACCCCAAACTCTATAATCCCTAAGCCCTAAACCCTAGGGTTATGAAGGGGATACCAGGAGTTCAGAGTATACCTCATATGGCTACATTGTTCCTTATGATTTGGACTCATGGATCAGGTTTCAGGGCTTTTCGACCTGGGTGGCGCGTTAGCCGCATTCACGGTTTAAGGTTTAGGGTTTAGGGTTGAAGGTTTAGGGTTATTTGGAATTTCATGAGACTCAGCTCAACCCGGTTTACACTGAGTACCGCTCCCGCATGCAGCGGGAAGGCCGCCGGAAGATCGAGTAAGAAGAACGGCTGAGGTCAAGGAACCGCCCCGGCGCCAGAGAATTCCTAGATTAACTGGGGAATTTGCCTCTAAGTTTCATGAATTTGCTTCTGATACTTCTCCTTCTGATGACTCTGATTTGACCCCAAGCCCGAGCACATCAGGGAGAGATTTCCCAGATTGCTCAGGGAGTGGCTGGAGATGTGGATTGGCCAGTGGAGGATGCCCAATTGAAGATAATCAGGCCTATTACTACAAGCCTACTTAACAACCAGCCACGTAAAGAACAACTGTAGGTTACCCCCAATAAATAGGGTTGTCAGAAATTACTATGTCCCATGATGCCCCCGGTATGGATTAAGCGCGGGCTGCCACTTGACAGTGGTTAGTTGGGATCAATTTTGGGGTAGAGCTCTCTCAGTACTGCTAGCGTGCGATCACAGCCAGCAAGCGTACCATACGTGAAAGCAGAATGTGTTGCAGGTGATAGTGTTACGTCAAACGTAAGTATAATGTATACGGCATCTTCTTGCTACGCTCTGCAGGTTAGGTGCAATCTTACTGTAATCCCAGAGTGTCCAATTAACCAACAATTAGGTACTTGCGTTTTGGGTAATAGTAAATCATTATAGTACAGGTCTTGGGTAAAAATATGATTATTAGGTTCTTGACCCTTTAGGGCAAGGAGACCGACCTTTACTTGGTTCATGATTTACTTGAGCAGAGCTACGTAAAGCTCAGGGAGACTCCGTAAGTAGGCAAATAGGGTTAACTAGCTGGCACCCCCCATGCCCTAAGCCCTCAACCCGGAACCCTACAGCCTTCTTCCTTTGGACCCTGAGCCTACAAGTGAAGGGCCCTACAAGATCGGCTAAGAAAGAGCGCATGAGCCTTGAACAACTTGAGGGAAGCTCTTCCCCTTGGGGGACTTTACGCAGAAACATCTTATCCAGTATGATTCTCATAGGTGCCTTACTATACTAGAGGGGTTGGGGTTACACAAATCCGATGATCCCATGCCTAAACCCAGCTACCGCCTCATTATAGTTTACTTTTCCATTTGATTCTCCACTTTGTGAGCAAAATCGTCTAATAAACATCCTAAACCCTAAGCCAGAGGAGTGGGTACAGCATCGTACCGCACCGCCTACACGCCTTGAGGTGAGAAACAGCAGGGGATTTCTAAACGAGAGCAGGGTCTGCATTTCCCCTAAACGCGGCTTAGGGTTGTCAAAATGATGGCCCCTGCTGAAAGCCTCAGCGGCGGCAACAGAGCATCAGCTCATAAAGGGACTATATTCATCCTAACCCAGCCATGGAAACCCTAGGGTTAAGGGTTTAGGGTTTACGGTTAAAGCCGTAAGATCACTCAGACCCCCCCAATACGTGGGGCACACATGTTAGGAGCTTTTGGTTCCGTATCCTGCAAGTCCCAACATGGCGGGACGCGCGACTCAAATTCTAGGGTTCCAGTCCAAAGTATACGACTACGATATACTCCCAACGCATGCTATAAGAAACCCACTGTATATGATTGTTGTTTGATGGACCCTTACGGCAAAGGTAGTTCGCACTTCTTCGATACGCGTGCGTAGATCGAGGTGTTTGCCACAGGTATCGCAATATCTTCTCTTGTTGCTCAAAGGTCTAGGGTTTAGGCTTTAGGGATTAGGGTTTCAGCATTTGATTGGGTTAAGGTTTGAGGCTTAAGGAGCCCTAAGGGTTCAAGTACCTAATATACTTACCCAAAACCTGCACTACCCAAAGCCAAAACCCAAGTACCTAATTGTTGGGTACTTGAACCCTCTGGGGAACCCTAAACCCCAAACCCTAAACCCTAAAAGGAATAATGGTTTAGGTTTCTAGGGTTAGCATGCCATCCTCCGTTCTTCCAGCAGTTGGATGCCAACAGGAACAGTTGCAAGGTTTAGGTTTAGGATTAAGCTTTAGGGTGAGGTTTAGGGTTCCGGGTTTAGGGTTTAAGGTTGTATAGGGGATTATATAAGGGGACAATTATAGGGGTTATTAAGGGAGATACTAGGAGTTTAGACTATGGTTCATGTGGGTCGAAGTACAGGAGGGGATTGCCGCCCCAAGGCTACAGAATGGGCTTCAATAACTACCGATACTGTGGATCTAGAGTCGTAGGGTTTAGGGTTTAGAGTATAATCAAAATGTCTGAGTGAAGGCTGCCACAAACAGACCTCAAAATGACGCTGGTCCTAATTTACGCTTCTACAAAATGTTACATATTTTGCCCTAAACCCTCAACCACGGTTTAGGAGGCTTGTGTTGCGCCACGGATTTTGGGCTTTGAGGTTCAACCGATGAAGAAGAAGACGTTGGTAAACCTCTTGTATTTATGACCTGCGGCAGTATTGGTAGTGTTTTCTGTAAGTCCTGCGCATTAAAAAGATACAGGAATGGTAAAACCAAGGTAATCTGAAAAGGTAGAAACAGGGTGACACAAAAGAAAGGTGAACATTAGGGAATTACCTGGAAAAGCTGGAAAAAAGATGAAAAAAGGTAAACGAAGGGAACACAAAAAGGGTAACTTTGAATAGCCAGCATGCAAAAACGGCAAAAAGGCAAAACAAAGGCAAACAAAAGGAAAAGCACAAGCAAAACAAAGGTAAACAAAAGCAAAAGCAAAAGTAGCTCCGGGCCAACGAACTTGTGGGATTTCCAAGGAGTCCTACGAAAAAGGTGAAACCAGAGGTGAAACAATGGTGAGCAAAAGATGTAAGTAAAAGGGTGGCGGAAAAAGTGTGAACAAGGGTAGAAAACAGGTGAACAAAAAAATGGTGTACACAGGTGGCGAAAGTTCAGAACACGGTAATTCTGAAAACCGGATGTGAAAACAAGGTGGAAAAAGGTAAGACAAAGCAACTCACAAACGTCCTAGCTTTTCCACCTACCTTTTATGCGTTTTTCTTACCGTTTTAATTCCATGTGTTGACATAGAAAACACCAAATACTTTCCTCTAACGTTCAATCTAAGCCAAATACTGGGGGGAGGGGGGGGGGGAGTCAGTATCTACGGACCTTACATACGCCTTATTTACCCGTTGTATCCCGTGATGAGGCCCGCCCATGGTTTCTATAAACCTGTTACAAACATATATATATATGTATATAATTATGCGTATTTGTATCCGTTCTATACCTCCTTGGAAACTCCCCGCTTGTACTTTGTCCTAACAAGCTCTGGGCACTAGGTGCTGCCCCAAAGTGCTACACCAAAAAATCAGGCCTTAAACTAGTCATATGATAGTAGCCGGTCCTTAGCTTTTCTGAGAGAGTTGGTGTAATGCAGATGCTCTTGTCCGATTTCGTGAACGTTTCCGTATACACAGGGTAACTCAAAGAGACTTCAAAACTCTAAACCCCCAAAAACCCAAACTATAAACCCCTACACTCCTAAACCCTAACCCCTAAACCCCTCTACCCAAAACCCTAAACCATTTGGGAAGGCGTCAACAGCTCCAAGCGTCCACCTAACCTCTGGGATCGGTAAATACTTGATCGGCTCTATTCACCGGGTGATTTCGCCAAGACGGGTCACACGGAAGTTGGTCAGTCAAGTTCGGCAGCCTCATATCCTCTTTGTCCCCGACAGGCACCTGAAATTCCAAATGGTCCAACTAGCTATACAGCGTAGACATGGGCACAAAAATAGCTGTATACCCCGCCTAAACCCTGATCCCTAATCCCTAAACCCCTTACCCACCTTGCGACCCACACTCACTGGTAATTGCAACTGTCAGAGCGCCACAGGGTGGCTCCTCCTTTTCAAATTTGCTTGAAAGGGATTAGGGCCTATGGCCATGGTGGGGTTCCTGTTGCAGTACGGGTCCCTATAACAAATTCAAGCCTCATGGGTTTAGGGTTTAGGGTCCCAGCCCTGCGTCTTTGCTGCCCTGTACCCTGAGCCCCAGTACCAGGGGTTTAGATTCTAGGGATTGTCGGGTTTAGGGTTTAGGGATTACTTAGGGTTCAAGGCGGTGTAGGGGTTATAGGGTCTGGTCTGCTTAGAGTTGCCAGTAAGGATGAATCCACTGGGTGCTTGGTAAGGTGCTTCCCTGGCCCAAAGGGCGCAATCAATCCCGGAGCTAAATGCACGGGTTGTCACATCTCCCCCATCCAAACTCTGGACTAGGTCACGGTCTAGGGCTAGGGTCGGCTAGGGTCCAGGGTTTAAGGTCCACGGTCTGGGATTTAGGGTTGGGGTCCAGGGTTTAGGGTCTAGAGTCTCAGGTTTAGGGTTTAGGGGTATAGAGCCCTTGAGTTCAACATGTTGAATACTGCCCCAGCAAGGAACCAGCTACCCGCTGTCGCGCTGTTTATCCAAAAATCCTAAACCCTACAGCCTAAACCCTAAATCCTAAATGGTAGCAGGTCGTTCCTGAAGAGCGCGATGCAGAGGAGTCCGCAGAGAAGGAGAACGTCATAGAGGCCCAGGGCAGGTTTGGGCTTTGGCCCTCATAGCACCCCTACCCCCTGTTTTTGCTTCTGCTGTTTTCAACAGCGCCAGCCCAAACACTCACATAGCCCGAAGTGGGCACAACTTATGGACTTTCTAGTGTCCACAGTATGCATGGTTTATAGACTCAGACCCCCTAAACCCTAAACTACTAGACCCGAAGCACTGCGAAAGCCCATAGGGAGAAGCAGCCATAGGGAGAAGCAGCACATTGTATGAGCTGCTGTCAGTATTCGGGTTACCAAGTGACCATCACGGTGGACACAGGGGTCCCTTTGGTTGTTTAGTCTAGTCCCCGGCCCAACAACTTCTCGAATAGGAACCCGTGTCCATTACTTATGTGGGACGTATTCACTGTAGCCCTAGTCCCTATATCCTTCAACCCTAAATTCCTAAACCCTGAATCCCTAAATTCTAAACCTAGGTAAGGATATAGTATATACTTATACGCCCAAAAGCTGCTAACTATAGAAGCGCATAGAGGGCATTTGTCATGTCTAGGAACTTCAACTAACTGACTACAACGAGGAAACCCTGCTATTACCCGAGATCCACATTACGGCAACTTATCTTCAGTTCCTTAACAGCAACCCAGTTTTTGAGGACATGTTCTGAAGCTTAGGCATACGGATAGTGTTCAGAGAATCAGATGTAGAGGTTGGGGTTTAAGGTTCAGGCTTGAGTTTTTGGAGTCTCCTAAGAGTTGTTCTCTTCAGTATCATGTGTCGACCTTTCTGGGGAAGATCTTGATTCGAGACTAGTCGTGGTGCACAGGAACAGTATGCAGGGCCCAACCATGTTGGTACCCCACCATACGATGAAAGCCTCAACGCTGAACACTGGAATCCCAAACCTTGTCCCGCAACCTGAAAGCACCCTAAACCCTAAATCCAAATCCCACACCCCAAAATCCCAAACAGAGAAGCCCACCAATCCCCCCTCCCGCCCCACTGGAACCCTCGAGGTCCTACCTTTCTTGTTTGCCTGTCCCCAGAGGGTCCAAGTACCCAAGGTACCTGGGTTTTGGGGTAATAGTAATTATGATACAGGAGTTTTGGATAAGTATATAATGATTAGGTACCTGGACCCTTAGGCTTCGAAAATTAAACCCTAAACCGTACACGCCTAAATCCTAAACCCTAAACCCTAAATCCCTAAATCCTAAACCCTAAACCCTAAATCCTAAGCCCTAAACCCTAAACCCTTAGATATAGGAGCCCCTGAAGTGGAAGGACAACAGAGCAACAGAGCCAACCCTAGCGCCTGCCAGGTCCATTCGTCAGGCGACACGCCTTTGAAAAGTACAGCGAGCGGGTCCGAAAAGCCACTTTCCCGGCGTTTCAGGGCTCAGGGACCCCCCACACGGTTTAGGGTTTAGGGTTTATAGGGTTTACACCCTACACCCTAAACCCTAAACCCCAGTAAGGATGGGGTTCTGGGCTCAAGGGTTGCGTTGGGGCCGCGTTCTCTTTGAATTCCTGGCCATAGGTTAAGGGAGTCCCAAGTACTTGAAGTCTGAAGGCTCAAGGGTTTGGAGGTCTAGAAGTTGGTTGTAGGGGTTTGCCAAGTACTATAGTTGCCTCTATAATTACCAATATTGGGAGGGTTTAGGGCTTAGGGATAATTACCCATATTATGGTTCCATCCTCCTTGTATAGCTTTGGTCTATGGTACCTCAAGTGGACCTCAACAAAAATATGTTGGTAATTATTTAGGGCGCTGTAGTAGGTATTCTGCACGGCCGATTACCTCATAGTTCCCTTTCGGGGTGCGTCTGCTGCTTCGTCCATCTTTTCAAAGATGTAGAACCCTAAGCCCGAAGCCCTAAACCATTTAAAAAACGCACAAATTACGCACCAGGCCTTCCCCTGATGGCCCCATTTTGGGGTTTCATGTTGTCCTAAACCCTAAAACGGGTTTAGAGTTCAGGGTTTAGTTTGGGGGCGTGGATTTTGTCTCGGGCTTCAAAGGCCACAGGATCCCCATAGCCCGAGGGCTCCAGTTACCTAAAGAGTGGGTTCTGGGCCCTAAACCCTCAGCCCTGAAAACAGCCGTAAACTAGGATAGTAAATACTTAGCGCCCAGACGGGCTCCACTTAGGGTTAGGGTTGAGGATTTAGGGCGGTTTTGGGTTTAGGGTTGCGGCCCGTGTAAACATCACGGAGGCTGCTAGAAATCCCGCATGACCCTCAGTACCTTATACCCTGAAACAATGTGGTAGCATAGTATTCTAAGGAGCTAAACCCTAAGCCCTAAACCACCCCCTTTTTAGTATCAACAGTATATAGCCACGTTGACCCCTCGGGGAAGGGATCAGCGCCTCCCCCTTCGGAAATCGTTGTACAAGGTTGCTGTTATTGAGATCAACTAAGTTCCAGAATATAGGCAACAGTCAACAATGCGAGGTCAAAGGTTTAGGGTTTAGGTGTGAGCTCCCCTTCATACCGGCTTAAAATTAGCTGCCTCGACGGCAACCTAGCTTAGCCCTGTTGCTGAGGCCGCCTGAACCGGAGCAACGTCCAAAGCGAGAGCACGGATCTTGGCTCATGAGATTGTAGGGGGCTAAATAGATGCCAATATCATGTTGAGGTTTATTTGAGGCACCCTGTGCCATAATTATACAGGGGACCCAGCACCCTTCTATTGGTTATTGGTAACTTTTTAGGCCACCGCAGTTACATCTATGTCATTAGTGGAACCAGAAAGTTTAGGTGTACGGTCTCGTTCGAGGTTCAGGACATTTACAACGTACTCATACTTCTACGTGCCGCCCAACAATTACGAGGAGCTATACGGGGATAGCTTGATGATATGAGGACGGTTTGCAACAGAGCTCGAGTTTGGGGGGTTTAGGGTTTGCGGTTTAGGGTTTAGAGGGATCTCAACATTTTGAGCTCAGAGAGGAAGGAAGAGTCTAATTGTTAAGGGGTTATGTCCCAGCCCCTATGTAACAGAGACTATCGAGACTAGTGACCCCGTGGCTTCATGAAGGTAGGCGCACTCATCGTTTCTGAAAATTGGGAGGCACCTTTTGAGGGGCCTTGTAGACAACGTCTCCAATGTACCTAGGATTTCCAAACCCACGACTTGCTTAATTAAGGAATATATGCAATGAACCAGACTGAGGCTTTGGAATTATGATGTACGGTGTACAGGCTTTTACAGATTTATCAGCAGCTCGCGGTATTTTTAATAGGAAAGGCCTTGGCGGCAGAGTGAAGCACATGGCAACCCGTTTGCTTTGGTTGCAAGAACTGGTGCTTCTTTACGCGAGTGACTGCATTTGAACAGAATCTCTATCACCCAGAATTTTTGTCACCAGTCACGCCAGTTGTTGTTGCCATTTGCCATGGGATGGACTCTGGTAACGGCTAACCCAACCTCAAAGTGCATCCATGGTGCCCAGGTGATCTGTGCAAGCTAGACACAGTGCGTAAAGGGTTTAGTAAACCCTAAACCCAAACCTCTAAACCCCTAAACCTAGGCCCTAAACCTAAGCCTCTAAAACCTTATACCTTAAAGCCTATAAACCCTAAACCCCCAACGCCTAGCCCTAAACCTGAAAGCACATAGACCCTAAACGCGCCTAAAGCTCCAAACCCCCAAAAAAAAGGATCACCAGACAGCTGGCCAGGGCGGTCAGATGTGTTGTGGACCTTTACTAGCACAACCAGCCCCGCCCAAATCCTGTAGTTTAGGGTTTAGGGATAAGACGCCCTGGAGGTTTTGGGTGTGGGGTTTAGGGGTTCAGGGTCTAAGGGTTTTGGGTTTCGGTTTTAGGGGCTTAGGGTTCAGAATTTAGGGTTTAGGTACGGGTAGGATTGCATCCCAAGCCAAAAACATTTCACAGTCTTCAACCCTAAGGTGGATACGAAAAGCCTGCATGGCCGTAAGCACATGTACCCTAAGGGTCCAAGGACCCAAATAACAGGGTTTTAGGGCCCAAGCACTATAATATGAATGGTATTTGGGCCCCAAAGCCTTATTTTATTTGGGTCCTTGGACCCTTAGGGGTAGTCTGGAAATTATGGTACTCTTACTGAAGTATAGTCATGCGGGTTTTCAGTACCAACAGCACCCACCGCAAACCCTCGAGATTCTAAACCCTCAACGCTGAGTAGGTATGCCCTGAGTCCCAAGCAGACCCTAAACCCTAAACCTAAACCCAACCATCAAGCTGGTTTAGGGTTTGGGGAAACCCCAAGCCTCGATTCTCGCCCATGACTCTCAACACCAAGCCCGGAACACCCTGAGCAAACCCTGAACACCTTAAACATGAAACGTCCCCGAAGCCCCAAACCCTAAACTCAACTCCAAGCGCCGCACAAAACACAGCTCTCAGCACGGATTGAGGGTTTAGGGTGTAGGGCACTAAGTCCCCACCGTTCAGGCTTTAGGGCTTGCCAAGTGAGATATCTAACAGCTCATTGCTGGTGCTTGGGGAGTAGGGGTGTGGACAGTTATGAAAGTCCCTATCTCTTTCTCTGAGTTTTGCTCCTTTATGCCTTCTCTTAATCAACCAGCAAGCCCTAAATCCCAAACCCTAAATACGATAGTAGCTTTATTTTCTCTCCTTGCATTCTCCCCAAACTGCGCACCCTAAACCCTAAACTCCAAACCCTAAACTCTAAACCCTCAACTCAAATCCATGAAGCCTAAACCAAAAAAAACTAAACCCTGAAGCACCAGAAAGAACACTGATCGGAGGCTAAACCCTAACCCCTAAAGCCCTAAATCGTAGTTTCCATTTTTCCATTATCCCAATATATCCCCTATGTAACCCCAATGTATCCACCCTAAATCAAAAACCCTAAACCCTGAACCCTAACCCCCAAACCCTGTTTCTGGAGGCCGCTCCGACTTCCAATTGCAGGTAGGCGTCGGCAACCCTGAGACTCGCGAAGGACCTTCGGGTGTATGGAAGCTTCCCTCGGTTTAGGGTTTATAGGGCTCAGGGTTTAGGGTTTAGATTTTAGGGTATGGGGTAGAGAGTGAAGGAAAGGAAGAAACATGGAAACTATTTTATTATGCGGGATCATATAGGGACAACTATCAGGATCCATGGTTTCAATGCTGGCTAACATGTGGTAAACCTTTTCTCTCTGGGCTTAGCGCTGTCGTGCTGGGGCCCATGAGGGACTAGAAGGATCAACTTGGGGCTTATAAGTTCTAATGTCATGTAGGGTTAGTTCAGGGTTTATAGGTATGCAAGGGCTTAGGCGGTTTACGCTGAAACCCCTGAACACTAATGGTTTCCCCTATTACGCCCCACTCTATACCAGCCCTCCTCCCAATACTATAATCCTTATTTTGGGGACCCCCTAAAAAGTATGCCTAATTTTGGCAAACCCTAGTAAACCCTAAGCCCTGAACATCCCTATAATCCCCTATAACCCCACTTAAAAGGGTACCCCTAATTTTGGGAAGCCCCCCATATCTCCGTTCTTAGTAGTCCCTGGGCGCACCAGAGCACGAGAGCCATATGCAAGGCAAGAAGTTACTGGTGAAGCCCTAGGCGCTTTACCCTACACCCTCCACTTGATACCCCAAGATGGTAAGTATGTTCAGGGTTTAGGGTTTAGAGTCAGGGTCCAGGGTTTAGGGTGAGGGTTTACGATTTGGGGTAGAAGGCGTGAGCTTTATGGGGCTTAGGATTCCCATACGAACATTGAAGTCTGGAGTCATTTAGGGCTTCCTGCCTAAAGCATGGGGTCATTTATCACTTCTAATCTTCATTAGCATAATGGTCTCTGAACCCTGCATAACCCCTAGGCTCCATGTAGGTATATGGTATATACTTAAGGCCCAAAGGGGTTCCCATATATACCTACTTTAAAGCCCAAGTATATCCCATATACCTACACGGACCCTTTGGGTAGGCTTGCAAGCTGTGAGCCCTAAACTGCAACGCTCCTGAACGGCAACCCGCAATTTGAAAGTCAGAAGAACTTCCAGTGGCAGTGGGAGCCGAAAGAACTTCCGTTTATGCTAGTCCCAGAATTTATGAAAGTCTTCAGTCTCTACATTGTAGTAGTAAATGGACGCTACTGGGAACCCCAAACAGAGAACCCCAAGAATATAGTAGGAATAGAATAGAACACAAGGACCCTGGTAGGTATATCCCGATTGTATTCCTACTATTTTCTTGGGGTTCCGCGTTTGGGGTTCTGAATAAAATTCCTTTAAGTAGATGGTAGTCGAAGAGATTATTTTGCATTATTCGGGTCCCTCGACTCTTTTAGGGCCTGTACCCTACAGGGTTTAGGGTTTAGGGTTGGGTTTAGGGTTTGCCATGCCCCAAATCTGGAAACCCTTAGCCCAAAGCTACCCTGGACCCTCTGAAAATCTATAGTCCCCCTTAACCAGATAGAATATGGATTTGGGTATATTATAATAAGGGCCCGATATACCCATATTCTATCTACTTAAGGGGGACTGTAAACCTTAAACCTTAAACCCCAAACCCTAAACCCTCCTTACCTTAACGCCCTTTGGAGGAGCAATCCCCCAAGGCAGGTCCTTGCCGCATCTATCTCTGAGCTTCTAATGGCATGCCAGATGGTCACTTCGGAAGCAGCCGGCTTCGTCAACAACTGGCATGTGTACCTGGACCCCGAAAGTATGTAGAATAATGGCCTTTTGGATTATTAGTATTATGGGTTTAGGGCTATTATTTCACATATTTTTGGGGTTTAGGTAGGAATTTCAACTGGGGTACTATAGGGTTTAGGCGTCGGGATTGACAGAGTAGTCTTCCACCACCCCAGAACCCACTCAACTGGGTCCGCATCAGGGATCCTTACTAGTTTTTGTGATCATGGGTGCCTTCAAATAATCCCTGCACAGCCGATCCATATTTTTTCGCGGCTCACAGGGGGCAGGTGCCGCTCACTGTTTATGGGTCAGAGTTTTCTACATGAGATACAATGTAAGTGCTGTTCCTTCACAGAGTTGCTAAACAGATCTGCGTATCTGTGCATGGGGAGTTGCAGAAGGGTGAGTGCTGCTCCTAGAACAAATCAGCATGTCCATCGACTGGGTGTCCGAGTATGAACGATCAACATGTGGAGTGTACCCTGAACCCTAAAGCGCGATACCCTCGTGCTCCCAAGCACAGTTTGACATATGGATGGCTGTCAAAATTATGGTCCCTTTTTTGGGTCCCTAGTATAATACGGCACCTAATATTTAGGGTACCCAAAAAGGGACCATAATTTTGGCAACCATCCATATCGGAGATATCGACTGGAGTTGCACACAACAGGAAAGCAAGTGGTTTGAGGCTGCTTTGGAAGGCAGTGAAGATTGCAGGTAAATGGGAATTTCTCCAAATAAGGGGTACCTTATTGGGGGTCCCTATGATAAGGATGATAGTGTTTTTGGGGTCTATATTGGGGTCCCCCTATTTGGGGAAACTACCAAATCTTTCAAGACATCCTATTCCAACCCTGACAAGCCACTTGGAACTAGATGTGCAAAGGGTTACTGCTGCATGAAGTGGAGCGGTTACATTGTGCAACAGTGCAGTTTGTCTGTACGTCTCCAAGCAGACCTAGTGCTCAATGCAGTGGACACCAAGCAACACCTTAAACCCAAAACCCTAAACTACGGCGGACACCCAAAATCCTCCATGAAGTCAAGTACGGTATACATAGGGAACCATGGTATAATGATATACGAAGGTCATGCAGGACTTTTGGTATCAGCAGTATGGGGTATACTCACAGCCCTAGACTCCGAACCTCTAAGCTTGAGAGGTGCTAAAAGCAGGCGATCTAGCTCAATTGTGGCAATAAAGCGAAAGAAGGGTTTTGCGTTTAGGAATTAGGGTTAGGGTTCTGGATTTATAGGGTTCAGGGCTTAGTTTTAGGGCTTAGGAGAGCAAGCGTTTTCGGCCAGGATTCAGCACCTACGAAAATTTGACAAGGGGACACCCTGGCTGTTGCTGAAGTGGCCCTTAGCTGGGACAAAGCAGAGATGCGAGAATGGCGAGGATGGGAGAATGTATCTTCGTTTTCTCGCTCATGTGAACTTTGAAGCTATCATTCCATGGCAAAACTTCGAATAAATTGAGGAGAACCCTAAACCCTAGACTACCGTGGGAATCGTCTCAGCTTTGGCCCGTTTCTATCCTTGGACAAGAGCAAGCTGGCTCAGCCACACGGTTTAGGGTTTCGAGTTTACACACTCTGGGGCTTCTTTAGGGTTCAGGGTTTAGGTATGTCAGGGTCCCAACGCCCAAGAATGAAGTATTGGCGGCTTTCGCAACAGTACGCGTAGTCGCAGATTAGGTGATCAGGTTAATCCAAACATTTAGAACTGTAGGCAAGACCCTAGGGTTGAACTCCGAGCCCCGACAACCTTGAACGCAACATGCTGAACCCTGAGCTCTCAAGCCTAAACCCTAAACCCCTATACCCTAAGAGCTAACCCCTAGACCCTAAACCCCAAGCGCTCTAAAGCAAAGACTTTCACACCCTGTGAGAGCCTGAGGGCAGCAGGAAAGACCGCAACCATTGATTCGAATGTGTTTAGGCTTAGGAATTCTGGGTTTAGGGTCTAAATTCTTAACCGGGGGTTATTACATAGCATATAGGGTTAGGGTCTAGGGCTAGGGTTTAGGGTCTAAACTCCATAAAGAGGTTAGATAGGGGACTATAATTGGGGCTACTCATGGGGATACTTGGGTTTAGCGACCCAGGTTCGGGCTTATGGTAATTTGAAGTTCCGGGCCTAGTTTTTTGCAGTGGAACTCCTGGCTTTCTACCTATTCCTCCTGACGTACTTCCTTTTGGGGGCCTATTCTGGAATGTCCTTTGTGACAATCTCCTCACCTTAAAGCGCTAGCAGGTGTGGGTTTCAGAGCTTGCACCATCTGAGTTTCAACAAAAGCCAGCTTGCGCAAGACGAGGGCTTTTGGGTCCACAGTGTACCGTGATGGGCGCCCTACACACTTCTAACCCCCAAAGCACAACCCCTCTAAACCCTAAACCTGAAGGAGAGTTATGAAGTGAAAAGCCTTCAGGTGGGCATGCATAAGTATAGTCCCCCTCAAGTAGATAGAATATGGGGCATATGGGGATCTTATTATAATATACCCAAAGCCATATTCTATCTACTTAAGGGGGACGATAAGTGGAGTTGTAAGGAGCGTTGGATCTCCTTCTAGGGTTTAGGGTCTGGGGTCTTAGGGTTTGAGCGAAGAGGTTTGGAGGCTCCTTACAACCCCATGACTAAGGGATACTGAGCCGTTGATGGCGGTCCCTATTTGGGAGAAAGGAGGGATGATAATTGGAGTCATACCCCACCCCACCACCATATTACCCTTTGATCTAAACGGGATCAGCTAATATAGAGCTGCGGTTGCGAAAGCGATCAACAAGGTACATGTAAACCCTAAACCCTTAAACCCTAAACCCTAAACCCCCTGTAAGGTATAAGCGCGAGAACTTAGTATCACCATCCCTGCTTGGACTTGGTCATATTCCGCTAAAATCCTACTATCTCCCTTAGGGTTTAGGGTTTAGGGCTTAGGGTTAATAACCCCTACAGTACGCCCCGTATCATCCCACAAAAAACCCCCTTTAAGGAGCTTGTACTATGCTTCATATGGTAGTGGTACAAACTGTGATGGATGTGCTATAGTTCGGCCCCTAGTATGTACGGTATCCCGAAACGGACCATTTTGTGGACCACTTGCCATCTCAGATACCAACCCCCAGCCCTAAACCCTAAACCCTAAACTGGGGTTTAGGGTTTAGGGTTTTAGCACTTCTAGTGGTTGAGTAATTCAGGACTCCGACATCTACCCCCGTTCGTCTGGCTTGCTGTAGGGTTTAGGGTGATAGGGTATTAAGATACCATCATATGAATATATACAATAAGTATGTATGAGCTACAGTCTAAGCTCCTAAAAGGGGGTCATATTCGGGGATTATGATGAGTAGCTTATACATATAGAGAGAGAGAGAGAGAATGACAATTTTCATTTAGGATTTAGGGCTTATTCAGTCCGTAATGGTTTCCTTGATTAACTAGCGTAGCTAAGCTTGAGTTCCAGAACCTGAACCCTCTGAGCCACAACTCAGTTGTTCCCTGACCTGAGGGTACGAGTATCCAACCGTCAAAGACTTGGGATTTACATGGTTGTAATTGCGGACGCGCTTGAGGTAGGTGTATGACTACTGGGTACTTGGACCCTTATAACTCTGTAAAGCTTAAACCTATGTCCTAAACCCTAGACCCTAAACCCTAAATTCTATATCCTTGTCCCTAATCCCAGACCTACTAAACCCTTCATGCTAAAACCTAAGTCCTGTACTCCACAATCCTTTCGAGAGGCCATTGTCCTCAAAGTCCAACTTAGCCCGACAAGTACTTGCAGTAAGAACATGAAATCCCCTTCTCCCTGATCCAGTACCTGGGGGTCCTCCTTATGGCCCCTAAACCTTAAACCCCACACCCACAAAAATGTGGAATATCCTAACCACCCCTTCATATGCCCCTTGCTTCCCCCTTACTTAACCTTGATCAGAGTTACTTGTCTGGCTGAAGTAATCAAGGGGGAAGCAGTATAGGGGGCTTGGGTAAGTGATCCCATAACAATCATGACCCTAAAGCCCAAACTCCAAATCCTAAACTTGGATGCCAAGGCCCAACTACCCAAAAGCTCCTATGAAATTCCTACTTTGGGTGTAACATGCTTTCGTAGCGGTTGGGGGTTTATATAGTAATTAAAAGGGACTTACATAGGAGCCTCTGGGTAGACCCATACCATGATTCTGTATGGCTTCTAGTTCAAGCATGAATACTGGTAAAATGCGGAAGTCTTTTTTGGGGAACGTGGACCCTTAGGGAAGAATGGCGAATGTACCATGCTCCTCACATTGATCGTGGGGAAGGACACAATGTACCTTGCACGCAATGCAGCAGTTCCGCCAATGAGAGTACGTTGGATGGAGGAGATCCTATGCCTCCTATGATCCCTATTGCATTTCCTGGGGAATAGAATGTATGGTGAAGCAAGATTCCCTCCACCCACAGTAGGCTTGTCTTCTGCACTCAATCGGGATCTTATTGTTTTGCAGTCTTTGCAGCATTCCAACTTAGTGATAGCCTTTATCCCTAGAGGGATTCCGCCCGTAATCTGTTTCAGCGCGGGGTTCTTCTGGTCTGCAGTGGCAACTAGGCGCGAGTAATGATCCAGATGGTGCTAAACGTTTTTAGTTCCAGTTTTTGAAGCAAACTACTGACAGACATTTGTTATTTGTAGCGGTCAGCATTAGTTTTGCTTTATTCACATTGCCTGCATGCACTAAGAAGATCAAGAGGTAGCAGCGAATGTAGATGTACAAAAAAAATGTTGATATTAAAGCCCTGCATGTACCACAATGAAAAGGGTCATGCCGGATGTATCTACCGTTCTCGTCGCCGTCGTCGTCGGCAGCTGCGGCGGAGTAGTAGTAGTAGTAGTAGTAGTAGTAGTAGTAGTATCAGTAGTAGTATCAGTATCAGTATCAGTAGTAGTAGTAGTAGTAGTAGTAGCAGCAGCAGCAGTAGTAGTAGTAGTAGTCGGAGGCTGTAGCACTAGCAAACTCATCATCCCAGTCGGTGGTGGGTGCGGAGGATCATTCAGCAAAGTGGTGAATGAGGTTAGCATAGCGCGTCACTTCATCACTTCAGCCCGTAAACCCAAAACCCTAATAATTAGTTTCCAAAATCTTTCGAAGATGTTCCTGGCTGACTGCTGGCCTTTTGGGCTGGGTCACGTTTAAACTCACATCCAAAGGGTGCTGAACCTAGCGGCGTTTCCCAATCTCTACATGGCGGGGTCCCCTCTGAGTGGGGTAGATCCATACCCCAGAGTCCAGCATACAATAGTCATATTTTGTAGGGTCCTAACAGTAACAATTGCCTCTGGCAGTATATGAGCAATGTATAATTCGGAACCTTTGTGATAGTTGGTACCATCCACAAAGCCATTCAGCAGGAGTGATCTTATGGCTCCTAGGTCCTAGCAAATCGTCGTTCTTGATTTAGAACATATGAGCTATAGTCTAAACTCCTTAAAGGGGGGTTATATAGGGGATTATGTAGGGGACTACTACAGGGGCTACTCAGGGGATACTAGGAGTTTAGACTATGGTTCATATGGGGATTGATCCGAAGAACCTTCTTGGAAAATATTTCGAGTCCCTCGACGTATACACTGCAACATTGGTTTTTGACAGGGAGGATGGGTTTGCTGTTGGTTAAAACAAGGCGTGCGGGAAGTGAAAAAGGGAACAGTTCTAGCGAATTATACAGGGATCGTTACAGGCACCCACTCCCCTGTGCCCCCGAAGCCCCAACAGGATTCTTAGGGCTTCAGCTTGACTAGAAGCTCCTATAGCTACAGACTGTAAGACCTACCCTAATCCCCAAACCCTACACCCTAAAACCCTAAAACCCTAAACCCTAAACCTTAAAACCCTAAACCTTAAACCCTAAACCCCCAAACCCTAAACCCTTAAGTCAGACCCTTAGGCCTTACCACAACTACGGTGAACGTAGTTTGGGGGGTCCCTGCCTTCTACTTAGCCACCGGGCATCAGTCGCTTGCACAGGCTGTCATCCGAGTTTAGGCTGTAGGGTCTAGGGTTTAGGGTTGAGGATCTCTCGTGACGTTTGTGTTTAGGTTAGGGCATGGCTTGAAGTTCCAGACGTTCCAGGTACCTGCAAAGTATGCAGTCCAGGCCCATAGCTGCCTCTATCGGAACCCTTCGGGTATGGTTTGACACAGACTCATCAGTCATCGGAAGAACCCTAAATCAAGCACTGGCGCAATCGAATAATGTAGAAGTCAAGTCCTGCAATGGTCTACTTTCATTCCTTATACAAATGTGGTACAAATACACCCGCAGCATCCTGTAACCCCGACTCTGATTAAATGCACCCCTAAACCCTAAACCCGAAACCCTAACCCCAACCAAAAACCCTCAACCTTGTCATCCTATCCTGCTGTTGGTCTGTGGCCCTGAGTCCACTTAACATCACATGGCCTGTTGTCGTAGAGCTTAGACAAGTGTATGGTGTGAACCGTAAATTTGCCGATGCCTAAACCCTAAGCCCTAAATAGGAGTTTCCATTTTCTTTTCCATTATCCTTATTTAGCCCCTGTAGAACCCCAATATAACCCTAGAATCCTTTTTGTTGGTGCTTTACCTGCTAGCCTTGCTGCTGCCAAGAGCGGTGGGGGTACTGAGCACGGTGAGGATGTCAACATAGTTGCTGCCTGAAGGGTTTCCCAAAATTAGGGGTATCCCTTTAGAGGGCGTTACAGGGGATTATATAATAAGGATATTTAAGGCTTAGGGTTTCCCAACATTAGGGGTATCCCTTTAAAGGGCATTACAGGGGATTATATAATAAGGATATTCAAGGCTTAGGGTTTCCCACACTTAGGGGTATCCCTTTAGAGGGCGTTACAGGGGATTATATAATCAGGATATTCAAGGCTTAGGGTTTCCCACACTTAGGGGTATCCCTTCAAAGCCGTTACAGGGGATTATATAATAAGGATATTTAAGGCTTAGAGTTTCCCACACTTAGGGGTATCCCTTCAAAGCCGTTACAGAGGATTATATAATAAGGATATTCAAGGATTAGGGTTTCCCAACATTAGGGGTATCCCTTCAAAGCCGTTACAGGGGATTATATAATAAGGACATTCAAGGCTTAGGGTTTCCCAACATTAGGGGTATCCCTTTAAAGGGCGTTACAGGGGATTATAGAATAAGGATATTTAAGCCTCAGGGTTTCCCGAAATTAGGGCACCAATTTGGGGGTCCCAATAATTATGATAAGATAGTAAGGGCTTTAATAGTAAGGGCCTATATTGGGGTCACCCTATTTAGGGAAACTACCATATCTAGTACCTTGATAGCAAAGCCCTGGACCCTGCTCGTCTCAGTGGCGGTTCCTGGGGAACGAAGAACGTAATGGAACACGGGAGCTCTTAAAAGGCTACAGTATAGGGACAAGTATGGAGGTGCATTTTCAACCACCAGAATGTCAAGGGCACGAAATTATGAAATACACCTCGAAAATCATTTCAGGGAGGTATAACGTGGACATTTGATTAATAAACCCCCTCTCCTGAATAGGGATTATAGTAGGGATCCAAATTTTATGGCCCTTAAAAGCAGGGTGTTTTTGTTATTATTCAGGGTGTACATTATCCTCCATCCAGGCGCATGGGACTCCCGTGTTCTACCTTACACGTCGGATTCTACATGCCACTATAGACTCTCATGTTCATGTTGTGTGCCATGTTGCTCCTGAACCCCTAATCCCCTAAACCCTTAACCCGAAACCCCTAAACCCCAAAACCCTGAGCCTTCACCTGACAAGACGGGGTCATCCCTTGATGAGGACGTATTGGCCCTGTGGGTCCAGAAAGCGAAAGCTCACGGAAAGCGAGTGGCTGACAGCCAGTGAGGCCTTACGCGCTGAGCCACTGCTTTCCCACCAACGTAACAATTCAGGGTTTCGGGGGTCAGAGTCTAGAGGTTTAGGGTTTAGGCTTTAGGGTTCTCTAAGTCCTGGGCCTCTTAAGGCGAAGGAAAGACAAGGGGTGACATGTACATTAGGATTGTGTAGAATATATCCCCCTTGAACTATCCTCGATTAAAGATACGGGATCTACTGTTGCAAAAGAAGCTCATAAACAGAAAAGAACTTGATCAGAGCCACAGCAAAACAAGCTTCGCATTCTGCATCAAGCTTTTTGAACGCAACAGAACTCGATAAACCTCTTTTGTTGGCGGGACAGCTTACGAAAGTCATTGCAAATCACTCAAGCCCCCAAGACGAGAATTATTGCCAGTGTTTGATGTCGAAACCTCAGAGTTTTGTATGTAGGGTTTCAGGATGGTTTCTCAATGATGGAGAATCACACAAACGGAAAAGAACATGGAACATGAAATGCAAGCTGTAGGTACTGTAGTTATATATACGATCTCTTAGCACTTATGGCAAGAAAAGCGGTGGCGGAATTCAACCGCGGTCCAAGGGTCCGCCATACATGCTGCATAAGGAAGCAGGCAAATTGGGGCAGGTGCAGTCAATGGGTTTAGTCCCTTTTAGACTGTAGGTTTCATTTGCGGTTGTTTCTAGACCTCGGTTTTTCCTTTTCTTCCAGACCTTACATGGTTTGCCTTCAGGCTTTGGAGTTTAGGTTGTTTCTAGAGCTTATGGCTGCAAAGTCAAGTTCATGTCTTTGGCTTAGGATTTGGAATTTGGGGCTGTAGGGTTGAGGTGGGATTCATGACGTATCGCCCGTTCCAAGAAGATTAGAGTCGCAGAAGATTATATGTTAGCTTGTGTTTTTTTGACTTTGTTGTCTACGCAAAACAACAAGTTATCCCCCCAAACCCTACAGTAAATCTTAAATTCTACCCTATTGAAGATGGAGCCCCAAAGGGGCCTTGTGCAGGCTATAGTCATTCCGGTAGGGGCTGTCCGGGCTTCCTAAACTTACTTGGATTAGTAGGTTTAAGGTTTAGGGTTTAGGGCTTAGAGTTTAGGGTTTAGGGCTTTGGTTAGGAATTGAAAAGAACATCAGCATTCGGCTTTCCCTATCTATCTATCTGTTTATCTATTTGCTTACATGTTACACCGCCCTAAACCCGAAACCGCCGGAGATTTGAATGAAACAGGCCTCAGGACCAACATGGAAAGGACCAGGCGTGGGGGGGTGAGTTCTCAACATTGTTTAGGTTTAGAGTTTAGGTTTTAGGGTTTAGCGGTCATGGGTTCCCCACTACAATACCCAGCTTTCTATACTGCCACCCCGAGCAGAGGGGTAGTACAGCGGGGTGGTATGTGAACCCGTGAAACATAGGGGACTTGATGGACCCTATGGAAATCACGGGAGTATGCGGGAGTTTCGGGGTCCTGAGGCTTAAGCATCATACCCTTAACCTTAGATTCTAGACTTGCGGTTTAGCGTTTGGGTTTAGGGTTTAGGGCGGTTTTGAGAAATGTGAGAAACGCCCAAGTGAGCTTCCCTCCCGCTAGTAGAGTTTGCCCATGCAATCTGCGTCCGCATTGCACACTGAAGGTCACGTTTCCCACGGCACAGTGGTAGTCAACATCCCGACTCCTTATCCTTAGATACAGCCCACTACGCTACTTTACCACGATAGTGGGGAGTGCTAGATCTTCGGGAGTAGGGGTGTCTTTCAATCAGGGCCCGAACCTGAAAGGCCAAATCCAAGGGGGTTCTTCGAAGCCTCAGATGAAACAGGAGTACTCACCGTTTCAAACCCAAAGAGTCCAAGGATAATGGGGCTTTAGGTCCCAAACACTATAATATTGACGGTATTTGGGCCCTAAAGCTCTAATATTTCGGTCCTCGGACCCATAAGGAAAGCCACGACAATGTTGGGAGACTGTTGAGGGCACGCGGGCAACATTCAAGCTCGTGTTTTGCTGTTATGTATGCCGGTTTCCTTCTTGTGTTCTAGTCGCGTTATCTACTTCTTCCAATGTTTGAGGGCCCAGGGTATCTGGGAAGGGCTGCGTTGAACAATATCAACGCGTGACTGCTTATTTGCCCCTGGTCTATGGCTGCATGGTCCGGCGTGCTGCAGCGTCCAGCTACCAACAAGGTAGTCTGTCGTTGCAATGTGCGTAGCACTCTGCTTTCCTTGCTCGTGCTTAGGTGTGCGTGGTGGGATCCTTAAAGTGAGCCCCATAACAATCCACGCAGTTTTGGAATCAGGTTTAGGTTTTGGGCTCTTGGGCTAAGGGTCCACATTGGTAGATTGGACATTGCCCCCACCCCAAAGCAGTCCCAGCAATTTTCGAATTGTAATCATCTTATCCCCTTGCAAAGGAAGGTCCTCTAAATGGCCCTTACAAGGTTTGGACAGTATCCAACATATTCCTGTACACTGATTGTATACCATGCAGTAACCCTAAAACCCTTAAACAAAAACAATTAAACCCTGAACGCAGACGTAAACACTAAACCCTAAATCCTTAACCCCCTAAACCCTTAGCCCAAAAAAGCCAAGACCCCCAAACCCTCAAACCCTAAAACCCTGAACGCTCTGGTACCCACTCCCCCGGAAGCACCAGCGAGCCTGAATGCGGAGATCTTTTTTTCATTCAAAATGGCTCAAGGGATGCCTTTGCCGTGGCGCTAGCCGAGTTTAGGGTTTAGTGTTTAGGGAGATTAGAGTTTAGAGTTCAGGGTTTAGTGTTTAGGGTTTAGGGTTTTTAGGGTTTAGGGTTAAGGGTTTAGGAATTAGGGTAGGGTTTCGGGCTACATATGATAAGTCTGGGGTTTAAGGCTCAGGGTTTTGTCTTCTTGGAAGTTTCTACAACATTGCTGTAATGATAGGTTCTCCATTTTGATCTTCGCAGCACCCCGGGCAAATCTGAGATTATTTTAGTTTTGCATGAAGGCAGGTCCATCGGTGAGGTGCCAAGAGCTTTCACTCCCCTGTAGTTCGACACTACTAAACTCGACTCTATAAACCCTAGGTTTTTGCGTTTAGAGGGCCTCGTTAATCCAAATCACGCGCGTCTCCCAGCCTAAGCGCTTCCCCCTGGTATTAACCACCACCTAATGTAAAATCAGCCCTGGAGACTACTTTTAAAAGGGCCAAGACTAAAGTTGATTACGCTCGGATCCTCTGAATGAGGCGGGGTCCCTAGCACGACTCTTTCGGATTAGGGATCTGCTTGATTTCCTAAACTTGGAAATCTGAATCCGATGTTGATTGGGTTTCTGGCAATCTGACTTCGGTTTTAATTAGTTTGTACTTATATTTTGCATAAACTTCAACTTAAGTCGATAATTTGATTGGATGTCAATCTGGTTTTGAATAGATTTTAGACAGGATTCAATGGGTTTGTCGCGTTCTTGACTTGATCTTGAACAAGTTGTTTTTAGGTTTTCATTATATTTCAATGGCTGTTACTTTGGTTTTAATGGGCTTTATTACAGTTTCGAGTTTGGTTCGATTGAATCGGCCTTTTTCGATTAATTCGATTTTATTCAATGCTAAGTAGATTTCAAGAAGATATCCCCCCCTACCCAGTATTCCGGTCCTGCGATAAATCCACCCCCCCCCCCAATATTAGATATTGGTCGGAGTATATGCATTAGGGTCGGAGTATATCCATTAGGGGGGGGGTGAGGACGACGTTTAATGGAAAGGATGATTTGTTTCGGGTCGAACCTTGCGACGAGAGCTTAGGTGTCAGGGCTTGAATTCATGAGCGATAAGGGGAAACCCAACCCTACTTCCTCAAGGTTTAGGGTTTAGGGTTCTAGAAATTCTCTGCCCGAATCCCGAGTACTTCATTGTTGGGTGCCGGGACCCTTGGGGCAAGTTCTGTCCGGGCAGTACGATATGATTGGGTCTCTTAGAACTGCTATTGCAGATAACGCCAGTGCTTCGTAATCCCAAAGGGTCCATGTAGGT
>CAJNIZ010013503.1:81918-98927 GCA_905231905.1 Symbiodinium pilosum
ACACAAAATGGAATACCCTATAGAATACTTTATAGAAGATCTTACAGAAAATGGAGTACCCCCTATATACCCCATATATACCTTGTAGAATACCATCTGGAAAAGCCTATAGAATATCTCCTAGAATACCCTTTATATATGATAACCCCTGCATACCTTACATATACACTATGAAGTACCCTTGGCTAGTTTCCCAGTAAATTTCCGTTGAAATCTGCTTTTACACTAAAAACGGTGGATCTTTGGGAGGGGGGGGGGAGAGGGGGGGTTGCATATATATATATATAGACAAATATAGGGCTATACGCACAGATTTCCTGAACGCAGAAGTATGTAGAATACAGTAATATCTTTGTCAGCGTTTTTGGTGACCATTTGTTCTGTCGACTTACATATTTCAGGGCACAGGTATGTTTTATTTGTGGGGTATGGAAATATCAGGGAAAGAGAGAGAGAGAGAGAGAGAGAGAAAGAGAGAGAGAGAGAGATAGGGAGAGAGAGAGAGAGAGAGAGAGAGGGGAGAGAGATATACACATACACATACACATGCATTTACGTAAATAACATATATGCATAGAGGTGCATAGGAAATTTCCAGGCTGTTGCGGTTTCGGGTAGTCTTGAGTAGTGTTGATAATGAGTCCCCAGTATAAAGACAGGTTGGATCCTCTTTGGGGGTGTAGTTTTTTACAAGATAAGGCCCATTTTACTTGAACTCAAATGTTCAGTTGGTTTGCCTAGGGGTCCATGCGCCCCATAATTGGGTATTTGGGATATGGCATACTTGCAATATAGACTTGGGGCAAGCATACTTCGACAGAAGACGAGGAACACCTTTGAGAAACAGTGCGTTCTTGCCCCGTTATCCTACCCTGTGGGTTCCCCTGGAACTACAGAAGCCATACAGTAGCCATACTCAGCCCTACTTATCCCTAAATGACCCCCTATTGAGAGGTAGTTTGGGGGAGATGGTAAGGGAGTGTGCTGGTCTGCACTTGAAGGCAAGCCAAGAGGGAAGTGAAATCTCAACCAAGTTTCAAGCCTAAACCTTAATCCCAGAACCTTAAACCATAATCCCTAACCGGAACCCTAAACTCTACTAGGCCCCTACCCTAAACCTTAAATCCCTACCCTCCACCTAGGCCTCCCAAATGCCCAACTTGATGGCCTTCAACCCCAAAATCCAGACGAGGGATACTTTTCTGGGTTTGGGGAGGCCCAGGCCACCCTTAAACCCTTAACATTCCCCCCTTCGGGTTAAACTTACAACAAGAGCAGAGGACGGCTCAAAGAGCGTGGGATTCGCAAATCGCTTCCTGGCCAGTCTTTGAGATCCACCACTGCCCCCCAGTAGGGGCTTCAGGAGTTGTGTAGGGGATGTATAGGGTTTGGGGTTTAGGGTCCACGTACCCAATCACTGGGAACTTGGGATTTTGGTACGAGTTAAGGATATGATGAGTGGGTACTTGGACGCTCAGGGTAGGGCAGGGTGCTCGAGGGACATATAAAGGAGTATGTAGGGTGTAGATTTTCCAGGCCTCCCAGATGCCCATACGAACGGCCAATGTACCGTTTATTTTGGGGTTACAGGCTGCCGTTTTTGGGTGTCCAGTGGACCTTGGTCCCCCATATGGGGTATACGTTTTTAGGGATGGCCCAGGACCTCCACCGCAGTACATGTTTTATATTAAGGTCCTGCACCAAGCAGTTTTGGCTGGTGTGATGAGGCTGTAGGGGCTTTCGGTCTTAGGTTTTAGGATTTAGGGCTTCAACCCTAAACCCTAAACCCTTACAGGAGTTTACAGGCTGCCAGCCTGAGAAATTCCAAGTTTGGGGTTGAGGGTTCAGGGTTGCAGGTGAACCGATACCCTTGGAAGGGTCGAGGCAGGAAGCTCAAAGTTTACGGTTGAGAACTAGTCTTGAGTACTGGGACTTCAAATTTGCAAAGTGTGGCCCCGCAGTTGCATAAGTTTTCTTACATGACTCCCAGAACTGCTGTTGCAGGATTCACACCCATACCCTGATTAAAGCCTACAAAAGAACCAACTTAGAACTGGGTGGCCCCCATTATCTATGTGGCCAAAAAAGCCTTTGGGTGGCAGAGGCAGCCCTGAATCCCTCAGCCCATAGGCATTTTAGCAGGGTTTCGGGTTTAGGGTTTAGGGATTCAGGGTTTAGTGTTTAGGGATTAGATGTTTCAGGTTTAGGGTTTAGGGACCCTCGGGGCCTAATATCCTAAACCTTGAACCCTGAAACCTGAAACTCCCTAAAAACTGACTTCGTAGCTCCATCTTAGCAGCTTAGCCTCAAAAAACGGGCTCGCAAACACGCGCAATAGAGTTGGGGGGTTTGGGGTTTAGGGTTTTAGGGTTTAGGGTTGGGGTAGAACTATACTGTAAACAGGAAAGCCCTGTATGACCCTCAGTACCTTACTCCTGGGGCATGATGTCAATTTTCATGCTCGGGTTACACGGGATGTTGATTATCCACCGTAATGAATTGCTTTGGACCGTAAAAGTCTATAGCAAGCCGTACTTGCTTCGGGTGACTTGGAGGTTCAGGAACGTGCTGGGTGCTGGTTCGGGTTCCTGATGACTTTGTTTTTTGTTTTTGGGAGTACCTGGGAGATCTAAAGCCAGAGCAAGCTTTTGAAACAGACATAGGATGTATCACTACAATTCAGGACATGTTCCTTCAATCATTTGCATGTAAAATCAAGGAAGGAACCAATGTCGAGACCCTCATCAGCTTGATAGTTCGTATTGCAGGATTGTTACGGCCTCAAACCCCAAGCTCTACAGCTCTTGTCTAAAACCTAAACCCTAAACCAAATGGGTAACGAGTGGTAAGTCAAGGCCTCGCCTGTTGGTAATTTGAGATAATGAGCTCACGGATGAGTTTGAGCATTTCGGGTTTAGGGTTTAGGGTTTAGGGTATCGAACCCCCAATCCTGCTTTGAACTTCTAGGCTTGCTCACTTTCCTCTTCGCGGACGACGAGTCCTACGATCTGGTTCGGGCACTACCGGCCACCCAGGACAGAGTTTCAGATCTGGGGCGGGGGGGCGGGGGTTATACAGGGTGTAGGGCTTCGGGCCTAAACTCCTTAAAGGGTGGTTATATAGGGTTTTGGGTCTTGGGTCTAGACTCCTTAAAGGGATTGCAACAATCAGGGTCCAATTGTTGTGGAGTCCCATTAATCAGCAATAAAGGCTGTCATGCGAACTTGCAGTAAATGGTAAAAGTAATTAGCAGAGGCAATGCCCTTGGCAAAAGCTTCTTTGAGAACAGTTACTGTGAGTTGGAGCGACTCAAATTAGAGTGTATTGAGTCTAAAAGTAATTTCCCGAGGCAATGCCCTTGGCGAAAGCTTCTTGGAGAACAGTTACTGTGAGTTGGAGCGACACAAATTAGAGTGTATTGGGTCACCTATCTAGGGTCCAGGGTTCAGGATTTAGGAGGCTTGCTATGCTTGTTTTGAAGGCACACGCAGAGAGGTAAATCATCAACTGGGTCATTCCCCACCCAGTAATGGGTACCACAAGGGACTACTGTAGGTACATTAAGGCCCTCCTAATTCCATTTTGGGGAGCTTTGGCTAGAGGGGGGATTGACCTAAATCATCAATGTATTACGTGAGTTTCCCGTTGTCGTTCGCATTTTGGAGCTCGTGCCCCCTCCTGAAGATTAAACATTTATAGGTAGTGGACCCTGAACCATCAGCCCCAAACCCTAGGCCCCGAAACTTCGACCCCAGACCCTAAGCCCCTTAGCGAACTACAGTCAAGACTCCGAGTATCCTCCCTAATTTAGCCTATAGTAGTCCCTGTATAATACCTTATATTATGCCCCTGCCCTAAACTATATGATTAAGTAATTCTTAGCTACTTCTGTGGATGGAGGAGATTTGGCTGCACCACCCTGTAAGGGGATCTAGGTTTAGGGTTCAGGGTTGAGGGCTTAGAGTCACTGCACACCTGTTACATGTGGAATCACAATACAGTGTATCCTAGGTGCTGCACGATTTCCTTCATCCGCCAAAGCCCTAAACCCATCCAAACCCTAAATCCTAAACCCTCAAGCTCATATAGGATTACCATTACTTAGTGTTTTCCCATTTCCTTCATTTCAAAATCTTAAATCTTCAAAATCAAAATTCCCCCCCACCCCAAACCCTGGGTAATGGTAAGACACCCTGAACCCTAAACCCTAAGCCCTGAAACCTAAACCCTAAACCCAAAGCAACTGCAAGGATGCACTTCCCATGGCATGCGGGAATCAGCTCTGCGTCCCTATGGCCTAGCTTTGGCAATCTCAAAGGGTCCATGTACGTGTCCATGTACGTGTATAGTATAGTATAGGTTTAGGGTTCAGGGTTTACGGTGTAGGTTGTAGGGTTCAAGGTTCAGGTAGGTATTTGGTATATTCTTACGGCCCCTAGGATTTCCCATATATTTTGTCTATACTATATAGCTGCATGGACCCTTTGGGAGCATGAAGGGGTAGGGATATAAAGGGGTCACAAGCGTATGATGGAGGTCCCGTTTCAAAGCGCACGTAAGGTATGTCATGAGACACTCCCGGAGAGTTCTCTAAGAACAAGGACCATGCCCGGGGTTGTGAAGTTCACCGTAGAGTTGGGGATTAGTTCTTGGGTTGAGTTTGCTAAGGCCTCTTCGAATCCTGTGCCTTTTTTTGGAGTCTCTAGGATGTGGATCATACATTGTGGAGCATAAAAGTGGCTCCCCTAGTTGGAAAAAAACCATTACACACCCCTAAACCCTAAACCCATATATCCCACACATCAGTAAGGCGGTTTTCTGTTGGGCTAGTTTGGCCAGTTTTGCACTGCTTGAGGGAGTGCCGCACGTGGGCTCTACAGATAGGTTCAGGGTTTAGGGTGGCTCCAACTAATCCGGGTCTAAGGGAGGTATACAACTGTAAGAGTTGGGTGTTTTGACCTTTGAGGTTTGAACTTGGGAACTACTGCCTGTTCCACGCATGCAGCACGTTTCAGGGTGCAGCTGGTAAACAACTTCACCCTTAACCCTAAACCCCTAAACCCTAAACCCTAAACCCGAAACCCTAACCCCTTAAACCCCTAAACCCTGAACCCTAAACACCTTCCAAGTGGAAACTCTAAAGCCTACTTACTTCCAGTACCTGGAGCCCAAGTGCGGAGGGAAAGTTGGCCATACCTCGGTGGGTCTAGGGGTTTTAGGGGTATAGGGGTTTTAGGGGTTTAGGGGTTTTAGAGGTTTTAGGGGTATAGGGGTTTTAGGGGTTTAGGGGTTGTAGGGTGTTACGGGTTTTAGGGGTTCAGGGGCTTTAAGGTTTTAGGGGTTTTAGGGGTTTTAGGGGTTTAGGGGTTTTAGGGGTTTAGGGATGTTTCGCGGTTTAGGGGTGTAGGGGTTTTAGGGGTTTAGGGGTTTAGGGGCTTTAGGGGTTTAGGGTTTTAGGGGTTTAGTATTTAGGGGTTTAGGGTTTATGTTTAGATTGTGGAGAAGCCCGGACCCAGACCCTGAACCCGATTTGGCCCTCCTTGGCGAGTTTCGGGTTTTAGGGTGCGGGGTTTAGGGTTCATGGTTTTGGGGTTTAGGGTGTAGGGTTTGCAGGGTTTAGGGTTCATGGTTTTGGGTTTGGGGTTGTAGAATTGCTGGAGCTTCAGGGTTTCGGGTTGACAGTATGGTTTCCTTCTTCTTTAGCCCAAAGGGAAAGGGGTAGCGGTCATATACTTCCACACAACCCAAGCTACCGCTCCTGATCACAACGACTGCGTACTCGGACACATGTGAGCTATATTATAAACTCCCATTGAACGTTGGTTCTATAGGGGGGTATATAGGGGAGTATTATACTCCGGTTGCTCGCTCTTTTGCTTTGGGGTCCTTATGAAATCAGCTTGAGCTAGCTGGAGCTCATAAACTTGAACTGACGTGCCTGCTGCAAATAAGGTGAGCTTGGCGCATGTGGCCCTGTGACAGATGGCCGGGACAATTCTTGAACCATGGCCCAAAGGCCTTCCTCTTGTAGGCGTTCATGTAGGGCATCTTGTGGATCTTTAGGGCCTAAGCCCAACCCTAGGCGTTTAACCCTAAACGGATCCTAGCTTGAGGAAAAACACCGTGCATGGCCCCCTGGCAGATGCATCACAGTCTGAAAAACCTTGCTGCTGTACTGTTTCCAGCAAGCCCCTAAACCCCAAATCCTGAGACGTCAACCTTGAAACCTCACCCTATGGTCCCCCGTCCCCCTTAAGTAGATAGAATATGGCTTCGGGTCTATTATAACAAGATCCCCATATACCCCTTATTCTATCTACTGAAGGCGGACTATAACGCCTACAATGGTACAAGTATCTGAAAAGAGGTTCTACCATTGGAGGGGTACCTTGCATTGAAGGATTATTGCACCATAAAGTATCACAAAACTACAGCGCTTTCCGTTGTTGGGGTTTGTTTTGGGGTAGTTCAAAATTTCATCCTTCCAGAGTAGCTACATGGGCTATAGTTCCCTAAGCCTAAGCCCTAAACCCTAAACCTTACACCCTCGCTAGAAGGATGGCAGGCCTCCGTCTGAACTAGAGTCTAAACTCCTTAAAAGGGGGCTTAGGGTTAATGATTGAGGGTTTAGGTTTTAGGGTTTAGGGTCTAGGGATTAGGGTGTAGTGTTTAAACTCCTTGAGGGGTGGTTATCTAGGGGATTCTATAGGGGAGCATTATAGGGCTTATTAAGGCAGATACTGGGAGTTTAGACTATAGCTCATATGTGTACTGTAAGAACCATAAGGGTTCCGGTGAACACAGGCAATCGGCCCTCTTTTGTGGCAATCCCTGCCTTACTTTAAGCCCAAATGGTTGTTCTGTCCTGCACCATGAATTACATGTCTGATTTGGGATTTAGGCCCTACGGTTCAGGATTTTGGCGCCATCAGCTCTATACCCGAAACTCTAGAATTTAGTGGTTTTCAGGAATTTGTGGTTCAGGGTTCCAGGTTTGAGGCTCTTCTGGACTAACCGAAACAAAAGGATGTTCTTTTTAAGGGATCTTTTCATTGAAGGTGACTGTGCAGGGGAACCCATCCAACAAGAAGCGCGGTGTAATTTTGAATGGTCATATGCGCAATGTACTTTTCATGGTACATTCTAAGGGCCCAAGTGCCCCAACATATCACGAGACCACTTACAGAAACGACTTAACGTGGATCCCAAAGTGAAAACCCAGAATATAATAGGAAAATTATAGGAATATTCTGGAACATGAAAGGAATATTCCTGCCAGTGTCCTTACATCCCAACTAAAATCTGGGGGTCACCCTTAAAGTCCTTCTTACTCAAGCCCATAGAATCTACACCATAAGACGCCCCCTAAAGAACAACAACATGGGGTGTGGGGCTAAGGGTCCATAACCCCCTAATCCTCAACCCCTAGCCTGCAAAGGTAAACCCTACAAAGCCTAGAGCCAAAAACCCTGGGCCTGAATGAAGCAAATTACAGCGACATCACCCGACCTCAACCGAAATGGTGGTTTATCCGACACTTTCAGATTTGGATTTTTCTAAGAATTGCCCTAGAGCCTAAATCCTGAACCCTAGCCCCAAGCATCAAAATCACCTAAGAACCTCATATAGTGTGGTTTTTGGGGGCCCAAATTCCTTCAACTATGAATCCTTAGATGCTTAGGGTGAACCCTTTTAAGCACCTAAACCCTAAACCCTAAAACCCTAAACCCCTAAACTCTTTTAAGCAGCTTGGTGGCCAACAGCTTGGTTTGACGACTTGGAATGCCATTTCTGCTGAACCTCTGCCTTGAGAAGGGTCCAAGTACCTAAGACTTTGGCAGCTTCCGCAAATTCTGGGGTCCCTTTAATGGGAAATATAGGGCGCATACAGGGGGTATATAGGGATATACCCTAAACCCTAGGGTTCAGAGCTTTGCAAAAAATGTGGGCTTTTTTCTAAGTTGCCATGATGAGGACTATAGTATATAAGTGTAGGGTTTAGGGTTCAGGGATTAGGATTTGCATTTGGGTACCCCATTGCTTGAAACTACTATGCACTTCACGCAAATACCAGTACCCAAATCACAGAGTAGCGATTTATTGGGCACTTGGACTCTTAGGGCGGTAGAAACCTTCAGGACCAACGGACGTTGCTTTCATTCCGGGCTAGGGTTTTAGGGTTTAGGGTTGTAGGGCTTAGGGTTTAGGGTTTAGGGTGCTTTGGCTGGCTCAGTTCTGTAAAGCACAGCGGGGTAATGTCATGTACTCTCTCTAAGAACTATGACCACGAGTAAGACATGTTTCTTCATCACGTCCCCTACTTACAACCTAATGAAAATCTGTTCTGATCGAAAGTCTAGCCAAAATCAATCCACTTGAAAAGTAAGCTCAGTTGACAGCTCTTTAAAATCTATTGGAACGGCTACTGAACATGTAAGGAACGAAATTCAGGCATATTAAAATCTACCTAAAGCCAGTGTGATCCAATTACAGCCAGTTTGACATCAAATGAAAACAGATTTAAGATCGTATCAAAATCAATTTGAACCCATTTAAAGTCAAGTGAAATAAAATTCACTAAATCAACTGGCATCTAGCAAAAAAATACTTAAGAGCAGGTTAAATTGAGAATTAACCCAACAAACTCGCATTCAGATGTTATACAAACTCCCCTGTCCAAAACTATCTCGAAACGTAACACCCTATTCATTTGGATAATATCGTTAGTGACCTCACACCCATCTTCATTATTACTGGGATCTCCTTGTCTGGTACACGGGCATGTTTAGCGGTTTAGGGTTTAGGGGCTTAGGGTCTAGCGTTTAGGGGTTTAGGGTTTAGGGTTTAGGGTTAAGGGTCTAGGGTTTAGGGTTTAGGAAGTGGGAAGCAAGTAATATGCCTGTCTAGATTATGTAATGGGTTTTGGCTGCAGATCTTTTTGACTCATCAACACTTTGCATTGGCTTTGATTTGGTCCTTTAGGACGGGGTCTGTCAAAAGTGTGTACAGGATGTGTTTTCTGTTTGTCTTCGTGCGCTGGGATCCCAAAATTTTATTGTTTTGTAAACAGGGGGACCCCAATATGGAGAGCGAATTCCTGAAATCCTTGTTGTAGGGACCCCCCCCAAAAGTACCCATAATTTCGAATAACCCCAGAATGAAGCCACACCGCCTTTTCCTTGAATTTCCAGGCATGTGATTCAAACCCTAGACCCTAAACCCTACACTCTAAACCCTAAACTTTAAACGGTCGATGCATGCGACTGAATGCTCATCTTTCGTAATCCCACATGCGGTTCTCCCACAATTAGCGGTACTTTTTTGGGGGTCCGTAGAACAAGGATTGCAGTATTTTGGGTGTCTATATTGACTTCCCCCTGTTTTAGGGCAAATTAGTACCACTTAGCTGAGAGACACTTATGTGATGTTGGTTTTGCAATATGTCTTGGAAACCCAGCCGCACAAGACACTGCGCCTATCCACATGCAAGGGGGAGTTCTGATTCAAGCGGCTAATGTCGAGCACAATCAAGACCAAGCATCTGTCTCTGAACTCTAACCCACAGGGTCCATGTATATAGGTATATGGTATATGCTTTGCGCCCAAAGGGGTTCCCATATACCTACTTTAAGGCCCAAGTAATACATCCCATATACCTACATGGACCCTTTGGGTAAACCCTAAATCGTAAGCCCTACTAAGCCCTAAACCCAACTTCCACACCAATCCCCAAATCCTACTAAGCCCTAGCGTGAATCCTGCATTGTTCATGGCCTCTCTTGTTATCCTGCCATGTGCCCCTGACCTGCTTCCCTCCGAATCTAGCTGATTTAGGGCTTCTACCGCCAAGAAGGGGCAAGACCCTTCAAAAAGGGTTGCAAGGCTTACGTAGGGTCCCTTTATGATGTATCCACACCTGTGGCGAGGCAACAATTTGAGGCTGGGTGTTTTTCCCGCTTTCTTACCAAAAAGTACACACTTTCATACTGGGCCTTTGTTCTCCCTGTTTATCTGCAAGGCCCCTGTAAATTCCTGAGCCCCTAAAGCATAAATCCTAAACCCTCAATCTTAAACTGCGCCATGACATCATCCTTAAGCAGCACCTCCCCCTGATCTATAGCATCGCCCGGCCAGAAACATATGTGTTATTTTCCATGTTGCTTCGAGTTTAGGGTTTGGGGCCTAGGTTTGCCAATAAGTAGGGGGACCTCAATGCACACATCTGTATACCATATCCCTTATTATGGGGACCCCCAAAAGTGACCACTGATTTTGCGACCGCCCCAAGTAGATCGGATCTGACATGTGTTTCTGGGTGTCTTGGCGCTGCCGAATCAATGTTTCAATGTTCGCAGCCCAAAACCCTGAACCCTAAACCCTAAAACATAAACTCTAAACTGAACTCCCCTCCGACCCAGCCGATGTCATGGTCGTGCTTCTTCAAAGTTTTGTTTGGTTTAGGGTTTAGGGTTCAGGGGGTTCAGGGTTTGATGTACAACTTGGTCCTGAACCCCTTATTCCTCAACCCAAAGCGCTGCAAGTTTGCCTCCAAGCTCTAGATCCTCAAAGCCTGCCCAGAAGCAGCAATGAAGATGATGCGGGGATTTCCGAAAATCAGGTACCCCGTATTTATGGAAACCACTCTTGCAGAAGACGAAGGCTTGTAAAGATGTTGACGTCCTGGGCTTCAAGCCATTAGGGATAGGGTTGAGTTCCTTTTGCTCCGCGGATCATGTATAGGGTTCCTTATGGCTTTGGGATAAGGCTATTTGCGCGCTGTTAAAGCACATGGCAAGATTGGAATGCCAGTCTATGTCACTTTAGGTAACTGGGAGCCCTAAGGTATGACACCGCTATAACTCCCAGGTTTAGCGTACCTAGGGTTGGGCACCATGTTCAGCAGGAGTCGTAGGAAGAAGCAGCATGCCCATTTAGCGACCACGCTGCGGAAGACTTCAGAGGAGGCGAAGCAGAAAATCCGAATGACATCAATTCAGTACAAATTTCCAACGCAACCAACGTTTAATGTGAGCCATAGTATGGGCCATAGTCTACACTCCTTAATGGTGGTTATATAGGCGATTCTATAGGGGATGGCTATAATTCAGGGTTATTAAGGGGGGATGCTAGGACTTGAGACTATGGCTTATGTACACGCTGATCGAAGTAAATTTGAGGTGGGTAGTTTCCCCATATAAGCTCTACACAGCCCTCGTATATCCGTAAGCTCCCCATTGTGCCTTATGTAAGAGGACCCACTTGGTAACTACCCACCTGAAAACTACATTCATCTGAACCCTCATCTAAGCCGCTTTCCCACAGGCACGTGGCTTACGACCTTGAAGCCTCTTCTCTATAGCACTCCGCCATATTCATTCCTGTAAATGAGTCCAATCTTCCGAGTAGCCCAAAATCATACACCTCCGCAAAAAATGCAATAACAAGGTTTACCGTTAGATACTGTCGAATCCAAGTATATGCCCACTGAGGCACCTTGGACCATCTTGATCCGTTCGTTTTTTGTATGTCACCCTGCCTTCCATCCACTTAGAGTAACCGAGACCTTTCAAACAAGGCAAAGACAACAACACATGACGTAACCACTTCTTTTCAATGAAGCTACATTAATCTTAACCCCAAACCCTAAACCTGCTTAAGCTCTAAACCGTAAAAGGTAGAGTCCCTGAAGAAGGCAAGTCACAAGGGATCACAGTGACGAGTCTTGAGCGAGCCTTTCCAAATTGGGTGTTTATGGCGTAGGGTGTACAGGGGGGGTGTAGAGTTTAGGGTTTGCGGATTACAGGGTTGAGACTGTAGAGTTTAGAGTTTGGGGTTGAGGGTTCCGGGTTTAGGGTTGAGTATTGAGGATTCAGAGTGTCCACATATGCGCCAATACAAACCAAACGGTCACGTAAACCTTGGATAACTCCCATAGATACTGGACACCTAGGTTTACTTGCTAGTTTTTGCCCTAGGCTCGACACCTTGAACCCTAAACCTTAAACCCCACGCCAAAACCCTGCCTTGGCTAGGGTGGAGGGCTTCAGGGCAGATGGAGTAAGTGAAGATGATGCAGGCAAGTGCGAACTTCAATGGTCTCTAATGTCATTCTGATCACCTAGGTTGAAGGCTTAGGGTTTAAGAGTTGAGGGTTCAGGGTTTAAGGTCGTAGGTTTGGGATGGGCTGATGAACTAGTGGGTTCGAGCGAAACATGCATCGCATTCCTGATCAGCAGACGCCCAGACCTGGAGGGCAAATTCCGAAGATTTAAGCAACGTGCGTTTGGTAGTTTCCCAAAATAAGGGGCCCCAAATATAGACCCCTATATACTGCAGTCCTTATTATTGGGGCCCCCATAAAGGTACTCCTAATTTTGGGAAATCACAATTTTCCCATAAAGACGGATCCTTTTTTGGAGGGATCCCCATGGTAACGTTTATAGTCAGTAGTTGTAGACAAGCTGAGCAATTTAAAGCGACCTCACCCTAACTCACCCTAAATGGTGGTTTCTATAGGGAGTAGTACCAAAATTCCCATTAATTGGGAACTCCAATTGTTCTAAATTAGCGCTGTTCAAAGGGACTTCCAATTTTTCTGGAACCCTCCCTGAATCCTAAATCCTAAACCCAAATGCAAACTGTAGGGGATTCTAGCAGATGCCCGACTTATTCCCCCCTGCCCCCTTCGAATATCAAATGCCCCCCTTTTTATCCCTAAGGGTCCAAGCACCTAATAATCATATACTTACCCAAAACCTGTATTTTAATTACTATTACCCAAAACTCAAGTACCTAATTACCAGGTACTCAGACCCTCTGGGTATCTTCCTTTAGCTCAGAACGGTGTGTGAGAGATTATTGGATCTATCGGGAAGGGCCGAAATTTGATGTTAGGAAGTAGGGGGAGGTGAATAGAGACTGCCTCCAGTCTTTCATCATTCCTCAACCCTAAACCTTAAACCCTAAACCCTAAACCCTAACCCCTAAACCCAAAGACCGTGTCGCATGCATCAGTGTACTATGAGCAGCCGACGGCTTGCAGTCAAGCGCTATGCTAGAGAGCAGTGAGCGCCGTACTATGGAAATGAAGCAGGTGGTTTAGGGCTTAATTCACATAAATGCTTTGCACAGCCGCGCACGATACTCCCACAACATGTAAAAGCCATTTATAATGTCTGCCGCCAGAGTTGTTACTACAGAGACCCGGATCAGCTGTATTTATGTTTGTCTTGCGTTCAAAATTGATGATACTTCTGGCTGTACTCGAAAGCTCATGGTAAGATATGGGCCGGTCTACGAGTGGGATACTTGGGACTTAGCGAGTAGGTTAACACTCGCGATGGGTTAGTATTTGGCTGTGGCTTATACGCGCTATAAGTACACTTACTAAGTCCCCCTGACCTTTTCCTTTCACAACATTCAAGAATCTTGGGATTTCCAGTTCGTGTAGCATACGACCGGTGGCTAAGCTCGCGAGCCCACCACCCTAACTGATAGAATCCTAGGCTCCTTGAACCCTCAGGGTCGAAATACCAAAGTATGTACTTTGGTGCCTGGAGGTCTGGAGTCGTATGTAGATGTTTCGCGGTGTAAGTGTATCCGTTGGAGTACTTGGACCCTTAGCCCTAAACCTTAATTGGGGTAAGCACATGGGCCATCAACGTTGCGTCCGCTTCTGGGCTGCACTTGGTCACGCGCATGCCTTCTGGGTTGCAGAGAACTTGTTGCTCCCCAATCAAATAGGGTTTAGGCTTAGGGTTTCGGTTCTTTAGGCTTTAGGGTTTGCAGTAGAACTTACAGTAGTTTACCCTAAAGCCCCAATTCCTCTTCTGGGTTATAAGAGCCAATATAACCTACTGTAAATTCTACTGCATTTTGTTCCCACGATCCAAGCCCCCTGAACCTTACACCCCAATCGACCTGAACCCTGAGTTTTTTGGCACGACGCCTTGAGAACGTCCGTGGGTCGCTACCAACACCTGTTCTGGTTGTGCAGGGTTTTGGGTTAAGGCTTGCAGCGCTAAAAATCCAAGTCCCCAAAAATAATATGCTTACCCCAATCCTGTACTACAGCAACTACTAATACCAAATCCCAAGTTTGAAACTATTGGATACATGGATCCTTAGGGAATGTCCGGGTTTCAAGATCAATTGGCTAGATAGAAACGGAGCTGCCGCAGGAGGATTGTGTTCCAGACCCTGGACCAAAAAGCCTAGACCCTGAACCCTCCGAAGCCACAAAAGCGTTTTGCCAGTTGCTAGTAGCTTGTCAAGGGGTTTAGGCCACCAACAAGGTATGTCTGTGAGATACTCAAGAAGCGCTACATGCCCAGCGCTACCAATCCACTTTCATTCAGGAAGGACACCAGATCCCTTGGATTGTTTAGGGTGTTGGGTTTTCCAGGATTTTTCATTTCATAACCTACATAATACCTGTTTAATGCCCATAGATACTGGCCCCTGGGTGGGCCAGGACACGCAGACCTACTGGTGCTTAAGCGAAATGCGGGAGTGGATCCTCATAGCAACTGCTATAGAATTCCTATGATGGTAACCCTAGTACCTCTAATACCTCCCCTCTCTCCATAGCATCAGTAAGCCCTGGACCCTGAATACTACAGTAGCTCCAAAGTGGAGGGCCGAGGGACCCCAAGAACTACGTATGGTTATTGCAGGACTATGGGGTCTTGAATTTGCGCTCCATGGAGATCATGTTGAGAAAATCCTTGCATGATTTGTAGTAAAAGCACACTAAGCCTTGTCTGCCCTGCATACTGAAGTAGCTGCTGCCAACTTCTAAACCCCATTAACCGCGGCATGTGCAAGAAGAATGTCAGCCCTGAAATCAAAACCCCACAACCTTTTTATCCCTACAAAGCCCTAAATCCCCTAAGGTACCCAGTGATTTGGGAGAAAACCATATGTGCAAGAAGAATCTCAGCCCTAAACCCTAAACAGCTGAGGTTTTCGCTGAGGTCATGGGCCCGGTACCATGGTCTGACTTGGAAAGCGTTTAGGGTTTTCGGCTAGGGGTTTAGGGTTTAGGGGTCTATTTTTTTCTGGCTTAGGGTCTGGGTTCAGGGTCCAGAGACCTAAAACCCTGTTGTTTGAGTCCTTGGGGCTCTTGGACTCTCAAAAACAAATGTGCGCCTGCACCAATCTTTCCCTAGATGTCCCTGCAGAAACTCTTAGTGCTTGCCGCACAGAACCTTACTGTGTAGGCGGCTGGAGGTCTAGGGTTTCTGTCCCGGTAATTACTGAAGCTTCAGCTGTTGCCTCTAAAGTCCTGCAGCCACAGGAGCATCCTAGACTTTAGGCCTTGAACCGTAAACCTTAACCGACCCTAAACCCTAAACCCTAACTGGCAGACGCAAACAAGCAAAGGAGCCCAAGCGTTCAGGATCCAAGTGCCCAGCAGCCACAGGGGGCCTCCACAATACATGAAAATTTGGAGTCCCTAAACCCCCATCGCTAAACCCTTGACCCTATTTGGGTATCATCGCAATAGCAAGGCTTCCGGGGCCTACGGTGCGTGGTTCAGGCACCGCAATTCCCACGAATTGACGATTTGGGTCATGCCGTACTGGTAGAGCGAACATGACAGTTTCCATAGAGAGGGGAATCCTAATACAGACTTCAAAATACTATGGTCCTTGTTGTGGTTACCTCCAAATCCCGATTTAGGCAAGTCCGCCCCATATGATTGTGAGGTATTGGGATCATCACGGTATGTGTTGCATCCTAAAGTCTCGGGGCCCCAGCACACGACCCGAAGCCCTCAGACCAGAACCTAAAGCCCACGAACAAAAAACCTCGCAGCCTCACATCCTAGATCTCATTTTGCCCCCAAAGTACCCTCTACAGAGCCCAACTACCTAAATGGAAGCTACATAGACCCCAGCTAAGGGTGGTGAAGTCACAGCTTGCAAGGGCCCAGGAAATCTAAAGTCAGAACCATGGGCCCCTACCTATGGGTTTGCAAGGGCTTGCATTGCATAAAACGGGTACTTAAGGATTCTAGGATTACGGGACCATACTAGGGGCCCAAAATCCAACCTTACCTAGTGCGTCCAGGTAGCCCAATATTGGGATTCAGGCCCCGCATACTATAATCTGTATGGTTTTTGGTACGTGAAAATTTAGTATTTGGGTTTCTATGCCCTAAACCGATCAACGTCTAAGTCCTAAACCTCTAGACTCCTAAACTCCTAGACCTCCAAGCCGTAAACATTAAACCATAAACCCCTCAGCCCTCTAACCCTAAACCCCAAACCCCAGACCCCCTAAACCCTAAACCCCCAAACCCTAAATCAGATACAAGGAATGGCTCAAAGAGAGCCGGGTCCTCCAGCTCCAAGCATCTCTGCTGCAAAAGCTTCCCCAAACCCCATTAGGGTCTAGGATTTAGGGGTTTGGATTTAGGGTTCAGGGTTTAGGGCCTAGAAAACTTTATTCCCCCAGCCCGAGGCGTTTAATCTTGCCGGGAGTGGATAAGTTAGAAGCCCGAGAAGATGTCAATTTTAGGGTCCTAAGTAGCTGTAGGTTTGGGATCTAGTGGGTGTTCTGGTTCTTGAGATGAGAGCCAAATGGAAAAGAACCCCTGCTGGTACCCTAAAACCCCAAACCCTAAAACCCTAAAACCCCTAAGCCCCTAAAACCTAAAAACCTAAAACCCTAAAACCCTAAACCCCTAAACCCTCAACCTTTCCCAAATACCCATAATGATGGCCTGTATGACCGTTGTTTTTGGCGGTAAAGAGCCATTATTACTATTTGGTCTAGCTAGCTGCGTTTTTTTCCGAGGTCAGGTAGGCTATCAGACTCTGTGGTCCCAACTGGCGGAAGCTTCAACGTGAGCCTTGCGACTGGAAACATTGTAAACTGTTACCTGAACTCGCAGAAGTATGTAGAATAGTTGACTGACTTTTTGGCCGTTGTTGGGGGTTAAGGCCATTATTTTACTTACTTTTGGGGTTCAAGGCAATTAAAGTTGTAAATACACGCAGTTT
>CAJNIZ010013514.1:375-98921 GCA_905231905.1 Symbiodinium pilosum
AGCGTGGCATCAGCTGCGAGTTGCTCCCCATGCCACAGGGGCAGCCCGTTGCAGACAACCTCGATGCGCCGGGCGTCCTGCACGGGCACATCCAGGTTCATATCAGCCATTTTGGAAAATTGTGCGAATCGGGCGTGACAATTGCCTGACTGGAGATTTTGTTCATGCAGGCAAAGGTGTCCGCTGCAGTTTAAAAAAGTTGATCGCGCTGGGTGTTGCGCAAATGCGCGATGCTGCGTTCCGCTTGATCCGAACACGTCGACCAGAAGGAGCGTCAGTGCGGGAAAAACACGCCATCTGTGCGGCTAAGCTGTTTCCCATGTCTGCAGCGTGCAGGTTCAAGCGCAGGCATGTGTCATCCACGCACAACATTGGTGGAATCCGCGTTTTCGGGTATCATTGTGTTAGTTCAGAGGCAGTGCTCGTACGTTGGAGTTGTTCCCTTGACATTTTGTTTGCCATGACATTCCAAATTCAACATAATGTTTTATCGCAACATGTTGCAGCGGCTGACCCCGGCGAGTTCGCACATCATTACGACAATGGTGTGGTGCAGACTTGGCTTCTGGAGTTGGGAATGTCGACATGTAGCGCGCCGACAGGTCTATGCAATATGTACAGGCTGGTGGCATCAATGCATGTTCAACGTGGCTTGACCAACCTGTTTTTGTGTAGACATGTTTTGACCGCACGGACCATACTTGTAGAAAACCCATGCCAAACATAAGGACAACAATCGCAAGAAATAAATGCAGTAACAATAGCCCTGGCGGGTGCAAACTCCAATTTTATTGTGCGCTTTCGGATTCTGTGCCCTCACAAACATGATTATTCAGTTGTTGTCCTTGGGTTCGAAAATGCCCCTTTAAGTTTCAAACTTTGTAATTTCGGGGTGAAGCCATTGCACTGGGCATTAGTGGAAGTGCGATGCCGAAGCATGTCACAAGTCTGGGAAACGCAGGATACACCGCCGGATTGTTGATCACATTTTTTGTCCGTGCTTCATCCATTTGAGAAGTATGAAGATACACAAGGCACAATGATTCGTGATTTTCATGTGTGCTTGGATCGACTGAGGTGCTGTCAGATGATGCTTGAAGATCCACATGCGGATGCACATGCTACAGTCCCGGTATGTCTCCGTGCCAGTGGAGGGGATGTTCTGCAGACAGCGCTTTCAGGAGAAGTGCCGGGATCTGCGCCGGGTCGTTTGTTTCAGAGCTCCTTCATCCCTGCACCTGCCATGGAACAGGCGTGACGTAGCTCCACAAGCGCCCTGCTCCGTACATGATGCGCCATGCGCACGCGACAGCATGGCATTTCAAGTCCAGATTCAAAAAGGCTGCTCAGGTTTGTGTTGTTCTGCATGAGCAGGTTCAACCAATGCGCACGTCATCCACGTTTTGCGACATATACCATTCTGCTGAAAGTGCATGATTTTGATTTGTTTTCTTTGGCGTTCAACGCATTGGAAGGTGCCAACCGTTGGTGAACCCTTTCGTCCACAATTCGGGCGCTGACACTTTCTTGTGAGTTTGCAGGCATCTACCGTTTTTCCTTCGCATGCCTTTCAAGAAAGGAACGGCTACAGATTTTTCCACGTGCCAGCCCGATGCAAAATAGTTTTCGGAGTTTTTGTCAATAGATTTTCTACCACCTCTGGATTTACGTGTCTCGCAGCTTGACCGGACCGGACCACGCACAGGGCGGGGGCAAGTGCCAAAAAAAAAATCATCGCAAATACTGTCTAGCTCGCTGGGCTTTGCTCCAGTGATGTGTGTCGTTGTCATCGCTCCAGGTTCCTTGAAGCGGCATTGCAAACCGGCGCGCCACAGCACTTCGCATCTTTGACGAGTGCTCTTTCAAGGTGATGTGTGAGAACTGCGGCCAGGGCCTAGAGGACTGCAGCGTTGGTGTTGTCGGGGACCCCGACCCTGACACACTGGAATGTCACCGCATGGGACAAACTTCGTCAACACGAGGGTGTTTCACTTCTTTTGCGTGCTACCTGGCCTGGCCGCCTTGCTACAGCAGGGCCTAAAGGGAACAGTCATTGCATGTGACATCCTGGCTTCACTCTGTTGGCTGGCACAACCGGAGGTTCGTTTGCATAGTCCAACGGGGGTCGTGATTTCATCCAGTGTATAGCGGTCTTCCTTGGCAATCGTGGGCTGCCTCGGGGTATGTTGGTTAATACCTCCCCTCAAGAATAGGCCCTGCAGGGCAGGGAGCAATTTTCCGCCCTGCTCATTTTTTCAATCTCCCAGGTCTATTTCTGTGAATGCGGGGTGCAGCCACGAAATCGGCCCCAACATGATCTCTGGGGCATAGTGTGGTATAGTATTGTGCTTTCATACGTTGTGCCATATGAGTCTACAGATCTGTGAGGGTGGTCCAACACCACCTGCACGTGTGTTTTGCAGGGAATAGGCGCGGGCAGATATTCCGTGGACCCCTCACTGCCATACCCGTCTTGAGTTGGGGGTATGTTGTCTCGGCCCAGGTTCAAATTGCCCATGACAGTAGATGTTTGTACTTTGATAGAATTCGTGCTTTCCAGACCATTTTATGGCACATTGCTATTTTGCCGCTGGGTTCATTGGCCCGCCACGCGCCATCTAGGCCAACGTGTTTACTGACCTGTCACGTGTCTAGCCCACTTTCCTTGCAATGGCTGCGTGCGAACAGGTTTCCAGTGCTGAATGCGTGCTGGGCCGTCCCTCTTTCTTTGCCGTGAAGCTGGTCGCTTGCGCGTGTGGTGTACATGGCGGTAGACAAAAGTGCCTGGTGTTGGTATGGAACAACCTACATGATTCGCCGTGTGTCTACGTGTAGACTTGGTCATCAGCATTTGCAGCACCAAGGTTGTACAATTTTGCGTGCGACACATTTCGCAGCATTGCTTGCAATGAGGAAGGTAACAGCATGGAGATGCATCGGATTCCGATAAGTTGGCGGAAGGTTGATGAAAACGGGTGCGAGATGCCGGTCTGCAGTGGTTTTTGAGCTTCCAATCATATACTGCCCCCTCAACAATGGGCCTTAAAAGAATGGAAGTCACTCTCCGCCCTCATGATTTTTCCACTTTTCCAAGTCCATTTCTGTGAGTGCGGGGTGCAGTCAAGAAATGAGCCCCGCAACTTGAGCGGCATAGTATGGTATAGCATTGGAGTTTTGGAAAACAAGTTTTGTTGAATACTGTAGCAAACAAATGCACGGACGTGTGAGAGTGGTCCAACACGCTTCATACATATGTTTCGTAGGAAAGAAGCCCGGGCAGATCTCGCCTGGACCTTCCAGAGCCCTACCCCTCCTAAGCGTGGGATATTTTTTCATTCAGGGGTACAAGCACTTGTGCAGCTTATCGAACTATGTCCGAAGACTGTTCGGACATGATAAGTCCCGTTGCAGCAGTTGGCGGTTCTGGAAAGTGCAGAACGCATGCGCGATGTTTACGACAGCACCATCTTCCCGCCCTCTCCACTGGAGCCGCGCTTGCTGCTTCACGAGTTGACAGTGGTTTTGATTGAATGCATGGCTTGAAAACAAGTGGGCCTACAACTTGTATGCTTTTTGGGACTTGCGTGGTGTTTGTTGGGTCTGCATACATGCCTCATTTACCCGCAGAGGTCGTCATGTGGGAAGCTGCCAAGCTTACGTGAAGCCATTGTATTGCAGCCAAACAGGACCTGCTTCAGGTAGGGCACCTTACAGGTATGTCTGCTCCAGCTTTGGCTGGCCCTACGCCTGGCCGATCCTTGATCCAAATTGTCTTGCCTCGTGCAGGTACCTGAGCCCCCCAGCTGTGGCGGATTGAAAATGACCTCTCTTTGGCAAAAGCCTAGCAAAGGAGCGCTGTAGGACGCCATCGGCAATGTTCTTTCGGAATGATCTGCGCTCAGCAAGGCTGAATTGTTGGGCAGAGCTTTTGAGGTCGGTTCGATGCGCCTCAGAGCATGAAGTGGCCCGGCACCCCCGTCATAGATCCTGATCACTTGTAAGATTGGACAAGGTGGGGGAGGAATTTCAAATAGCTTTTGGCATCTTTGAAGTGCCCCCCCCTTTTGTTGAGTGTTGGGAGATCCCCTCACACAAACTTCAAAAGGACGTCGTGATGACATGTGACATGAAGCTTCTGCAAATGCTTGTTTCAGGTTTCAATTTGCCACATAAATAAAGATGGAGAACGGGAAGTATTGGGCTCCTGAATACAGTTGGACACTTGCCAACAGGTACAGTGATAAGTGCCAGGCGTTTGTGGATTTCTGTAGTATTTTTGAAGGCCCCTCTGTCCGACACACAGAATGTATGTTGCCGTTTACTGGTTTGCTTGATTTGTGTCTGCGAGGTCCCGCCAGCCTCAGTGCAAGAACGTTTGCATGCTGGCTATTAGTGAAATGTATGAAGAAGTAGATTGCACACTCAAAGATACCCAAAGTGGTTTACGTTCACAGTGCATGTGGTTACACACCAAGCAGACAATCCAGAAAAACGCAAGTTTGCCGCACGCAGCAAGTCAGCGCTAGCAGCTGATCGAAAGCACGCGCTGTAGATGCAACTTGCCAGACAAGGCCTCGAGAGGCTGCAGGGAGCGCAAGATGCCCAGCCTGTGCATCCATACAGAATGGTGCAGTGATGAAAGCTTGGGGCTGCACAACGTGTGGAAACACAGCGTAGCTTGGGCATGAGGTGATGCCATCACCGCCAGAATTTAGAAGGGTGACATCGTGAAGCAAACGGACTGGATGCGCTCATTTCAGACTTTGCAGCGTGCTTCCGCTCTCCCTGCCTTCGATTAACCCCACTGGTTGGAAGAGTTGAGAGCTCGTAGAACCTCTCCAGGTTCGTAGGATGATTTCTCTTATCCACTGCCCTCATGAAGCAAAATCCGGGCTTTTTAGAAGTTCGCAGTCCCAGTGCTTACAGCACGACGCAATTCTCAGACCAAGTTGCCTTTCCCGCACTGTCTGCTGCGCCCCATTGACATGCATTTCTTGTTTGGTATTGCCACTGTTAAACCCTAACAGTATGAGTTGGTGGCTTTAGATTTTTTCGTTGCATGCGCCACTGGGTCCAAACACGACAGGCCTTCTGCATTCAAGTGCACCTTGGCGCGCTGTAGGCTTGGAAGCTCCAAGGTTACATTTCCCGCAGCCAGGAATCCTTCTGTTCAACCGATGTCTGCAACATCTACGACCACCAGAATTTGGCCGTCCTGCATGTGGAGCCGATGGCCCTAGCAGTTTGCATCGGCAGTGTTGATGAATGCATGTTGACCGTCAGGCAGTAACTAGCGCGACTTTTCTGGGTCAATGTGTCGGTTGCAGAAAGGTATTTAAACTTCCAAGTAGACGTCACATATTCCCATGGATTGCGCTTCCCTTGCCATTTTGCTTGGTTTTCTTTAGGCGACGCAAGTGCCCCTCATATGGCATCCTTTTCGGCCCGCAGTTTTCACGCAACTCAAACAAGCACAGCGCAGCACGTTCCATCATGTCGCGGGTGCAGAATCACTTGCGCCAGTCGAGCTGCCTTGCTGGCCTGAGTCATGCAGGATTTTCGCACACCTCCCCCCCCCCCCAAAAGGTGTGTCTCCGCCCTGCTCATTTTCCCACTCTCCCAGGGGTGTGGTCAAGACATGAGCCCTGCAACATGACTGTCAGGGCATAGTATGGTACATCACTGCCTCTTCAAATACCGTACCAGATGAAGCTACAGGATTTTGAGGATGGTCCAAAACTCCCTGCACATACGTTTTGTAGAAAATAAGCCTGCGCAGATTTCCTGGGGACCCCTCACAGCCCTACCCCTTATAAGTGGGGGGTATATTTTCGCGCACGTCGTGTTGAGGTCGCTGCGCCTTGAATTTGCTTGTTGCAAGGTTCAACCACATGCGCCTACAAAAAGGGTTTGGTAAACGTGCCTTTGAGGCGTGGCCGAGGACATGCATTGCATGCTTGCAGAACCCTGGTTCATTGACACAGCGTCGGAATGACTGATCTAGGCAGGTCGTAAATTGTAAATGCCCCAGGTGGACATTGCTTGTAGCTAGCAAGAGCCCAAATGCAAAACAAGCTGGTATTCTCCTGGAAGCTTGATCGCAAATTGTTGCGTTGCCGATCTGTAAGCAATGGTTCAGGATTGCATTCAATGAGGCTGCGGTGCCAAATGAGGGTCCGCTATGACGTCTCACACCGCAGAGCTTTTCTTATTGATCAAGACGGGCATGGCATGGGATGTGTTGCCATCTTGGCAAAATTCATGAGGTGGAAGGTGCGTCTGTGGGTGCCACGAGCTACGAAGTTCTTGCTTGCTTGAACGTTGCCCAACCCATTGTGCCCACACAAGTGGTATGCAGTCGCGAATTTGACCCTTGCCTTCAACCAGCAGCCAAGATGGCCAAGGCAGATTGCAGTGCCCAGGCTGTGGAAAATTGAAAATTGTCCAGACAAGGCCTCGAGAGGCTGCAGGGAGCGCAAGATGCCCAGCCTGTGCATCCATACAGAATGGTGCAGTGATGAAAGCTTGGGGCTGCACAACGTGTGGAAACACAGCGTAGCTTGGGCATGAGGTGATGCCATCACCGCCAGAATTTAGAAGGGTGACATCGTGAAGCAAACGGACTGGATGCGCTCATTTCAGACTTTGCAGCGTGCTTCCGCTCTCCCTGCCTTCGATTAACCCCACTGGTTGGAAGAGTTGAGAGCTCGTAGAACCTCTCCAGGTTCGTAGGATGATTTCTCTTATCCAGCTTGCAAGACTTTACAACTTGCCCTCATGAAGCAAAATCCGGGCTTTTTAGAAGTTCGCAGTCCCAGTGCTTACAGCACGACGCAATTCTCAGACTAAGTTGCCTTTCCCGCACTGTTTGCTGCGCCCCATTGACATGCATTTCTTGTTTGGTCTTGCCACTGTTAAGCTAAAACAGTATGAGTTGGCGGCTTTAGATTTTTTCGTTGCATGCGCCACTGGGTCCAAACACGACAGGCATTCGAGGGCACCTCGGCATCATTTGTTTTGCGTAATTGCATCCAACATCAAACCTGGCACGCCATGTAGACAGATCATTCAGCGTGAAGTCCACAATGAAGGCTGCCGGAAGCCAGCTTATTGCCAGCTTGTGCGCTGTGCGTCGGTAGAGATTTGTTGGTTGTCTTTGGGCTTTGCCCGCGCGCACCATTGACCCCCTTTCCCGCCGGGTTTTATTGAGGTCCAGGCCAAAACCATATTTGCGAATATTTCCGCATTTTTGACAATTTCGTCAAGAGGTTCCAAAATGTGCTGGCGCCGTTCATACCAACCTTGCATCGCCCCTGCTCAGCCAATCATATAGTAGTTTGGCATTTGGTATGAAGCATCAGCCGCACAGCAAAAGCGCTTGTTGAGGACCACAGAGCCATGGATTTGTCCTATGGTTCGCAGGTGCTTCTGCAAAACGACGCTGCTGAGTTGAGCCCACTGCACACGAAGATCAGCAGTGCAGCTCAACTTGTTTGCAAACCTGCTGGCACTGACATGAGGCTTTGTCGGCATTACATGCTCTGTGTTGCACAGCCTCCTCCGGCTTACAGAAAATTGGGTTTGCACTTGGCTAGTACAGGTTTGCATTGGCAGGCATGCTCCCAAAGACCAAGTTTGCAAGTGGCTATTTGGACAGTGGTTTCTGGCACTGAATGGTTCCAATCAATCCCAGCTGTTGCAGCCTGAGATGCACCCGTGTGGCTGGGTGCTGCCTGGCTGCCAAGGGCGAACGTTGTGCACTGTCGCGCCTTGAGAACTGTTGCTAAGCTTTCTTAAATGATTCCCATGTTTCTCCGTACCGTCAAGTGGTGCTTATCCATCAAGCGCAACAAGAAAGCTTCAGGCAATTGAGTGTGTGTGAGATGCCAAGTTCTTCCGTGGCAGATTTGACCCGCTGCATTTGCTGCTTTCTAAACGTCAGTCGACATTGCAGGATGCCGTATAGCTACCGTTGTCCACAAGCCTTTTGCCCCAGAAGCCCGTGGCACCATCGCCGTAAATGGTGCAGGATAGCCTGGAACGGTTCCGCTTCGCTGCATCGATGACCCACAGACCGAGTCAAACCTTTTAGCTGAGGAGCTCATCCACAGCTACTGCATGTGCAAGGCAGAATGGAGACTCAACTGATTCCATGTGCATGTTTTACTTGAACAGCATCGTCGACGCAGTTGACTTTGCAAGCTGCAGATTAGCAGCTCTACCAACTTTCGTAGGTCAGGCTGCCAGCTAGTCTGTCGCATCTTTCTAGGTGGGCGTGGCCGCTTTCAAAGCTGGCCTCAGGCTTGCTTAAGCAATGCACCTTGTGCCAATGGGATCCGCCGGGGCCCTGGCGGTCCACATTGACAGCGCTGAAAGTTGCCATGTTGGGAGCAATAACACCACATAAGCCGACGGTCCCAGCTGTTGGCGTCAGTTGCTCCATGACAGGTCCATAAGGCTTCCGAACTTTCAGCTCATTCACCGCAAGTTTTGCAACTGTTGTTTGCGGCGCTTCGTGAGCTCAGTCGAAGTGCGCTTTGCGTGCCGCCACTTCAAAAGTCTGAGGCTGACGATCGTAAGTAGATATGTGGTAGGGTGATGCACGGCAACAATTGTTCTTAAGGCCTTTGGTGCGTTTGCTGCGCAGCCTTTCCAAGCTTGGGGCACTGTCGGTCGCACGAGGGCGCAGAGGAGCGCAGTTGCAATAGCATTCTATCCTGGAAGATTTGCCAGCCTCAGGTCGAAACACTGGGGTTTGATGAGCCAAGTTCTGACTTTGCTAGCTGCATGCGTTCAAGTTCTCGTGCTTGATGCGCCATGCGCCCACCGAGGTCCTCAGCCAGGCCGCATCCCAAGTTATCCAAGTTGCAGGGTGTGGGGCAACGGTTGTGTTTTACAGACAGTCCGTACTGCAAGGCAGCCACATCCCAGTCCATCTTGGCAGGATCTGGTAGATCAACAGAGGGCCCACCGTGTTGCTTGGAAAGCTCCCAAGCTGAGAAACTCCACCCAATCAGAGTCCAGATGCGGAAGTGGAACCTAATCAAGCAAATGATAATTTTGGCGCATTTCGTCAACAACTTAATCGACGCCATCGGCTATGGTTTAAGACAAATGTTGATAAAATGTGCGACGTATGTTAGCGTTTAAGGGATATCTATGGGAACTACGAGGAAGTTTGTACAGCATCGACCTAACTCCTGGCATTGTATCATTACTTCAGTTTCAGGGCTCTTGAACAAGACGTGAGCTCTGCTCTGTCCCGGCAGTTCCCGACAGATGCCCTGCTGGATGCAAACAGGGAGAGTCGTTGCACACTCATAACCCCGTATAAACCACTGTATAGGCCCCATATAACCCGTAAATAATCCCCAATCTAGTCCCGATATAAACCCTATAGAACCCCAGGTCCAGCAGGTTGGTCGCAAGAATCGAGTTTGTCAGACGCCGAGTTCAGGCTTTGCGTGCAAGCTGCATTGTGTGTTTTTCCATTTGAACCATTTGAAGTGAAGTGGGGAAACGGCAGCCTGACATGCTTTGTCCGGATTGCCCAGCGGAAGTACTCCAGTTGGATTTGGAATGAAAACAAGTAAAATTTTACCCCAGTGGCACGCAGCCCTCCAGCCAGTCGTTTAGGCTGGGCTTTGCAGATTTGCTTCCGCGCCTTATTCGACAATCAGCCAACGGAAGACGCCTCACCAGCCAAGGGCCAGGGTTAGCAGGACAGGTCACTGGTGTTTTGCCCACTGGCCCGCTTTTGCCTGATGCGGCTTGTACCCATGCTGGTGACAGCGCTGGCGGTTGCCTACCAATCTGTGGTCTTCATCAAATTGCAGCGCAGGCGGTCTTTCAACTAAGAGGACATGCTCAAATTTCTGGGAGGTGTGCTTTCCAAATCTTGCGTGCCTTGTCTCGCGCGCTTTACTGACCCAGCTGTGCTAAATGTTGATAACCTGATGCCACAGCTGCGAAAGGCGTGGCGAGAAGCCTCCGTGACCACAAGCTGTGTGCAAGCCAGTCCATCAGGCTTTGCTTCGAAACTTGGTTGCCGGCAGGAAAGAGAACACGCCTCGAAAAATCGCATGGAAGGCTGCGGAGGCTCTTCTAGTACGTTCCCTGCTGGCCTATGTTTACTTGATGTGGCATGCACCCATGCTGGTCCAAATTGGCAGGGCTCGCTGTGGCCTCAGCCTGCAACAAGTCTAGACGAAGGTGCCCATCAGTTTACAAGGAGATTTTTGAAATATGGTGCCGCGCGTGCTTTATTGCGTATTTCTTGCGCTCCTTGCTTCGTGTGCCTCGCGTCCTCATGTGTGCACGGCTGGTCATGCACCATGGGTGCATGCACCCGAAAGGGGTGTGGCAAGTCTGTCCAGGTCGCTCGCGCTACTGGGGTGGGTCAGATGCCTGAAGCCTCAGCTTGATGGTTGCGAATCGCTCGGACCGTCCGCGGGACGGGCAATCACTGCGGATCAATGTTAAGAAGAAAGCATAGCGCCGCAGAGGCTTCATCTGTCTGCGAGAATTACAAGCGCGCTGAACTTCAGGAATGCTGTAGGTTTGTACAGTATGCACTTCGCATGAAGCCTCCCAGGCTGCAACTTCATTCCCTGGCCGGCGCAAAGCCTTCCTTGAAGCATGACATCAAGTTGGGAGTCAAAGGGAGTCAAAGCCACTCTCCCAGTGCACAGGCTTTTGCTCCTGATGTTCCCCGTTCTTCGTGGCCTGCTTCTGCTGCCCCAATGCAGTTGAACCTTGCTGCCATGCCAGCTACCTTCCCAGTTGCAGCATCGGTAACTGACATAGGATGCTGGAGAGTGCTACCTTTTGCCTTGCTGGCACACGACACGTCATTTTAGCCGAGAGCCTGCGCTGTCTTCATGCGGAAGCCGTGCAAATGCATGCTCCCACGCACGGCGTCGGCTCACATCTGCAGCAAGGTTTAAGCAGTTGTGCTGAGGCTGAGGGTGTAATGGTTTAAGGGCAGCGCCTGGCTTGCAGTAGGCTTGGGGTTTGTCCGGGCATGAGTACCTGAAGCCTCGCCCCCTTGGTTTGGGAACCGCACCCTAACAGAGCAGAGGGCACGGAATCGATGCACTGCGTTCGCAGAGGATGGTACATTTGCTGCCTGGTCATGGCAGGTGAGGCCGGCGAGGGAGCTTTCCGCGACGTCACCTCTGCCAGTTGCGGCCAAGGTCATGTGAAAACAAGACAAGGCCTTGTTTTCTGAAATCCCTGCGCCCGGCCGCACTAGCTTGTACTATCAAGGCTTCTCAAAGATTGCTTGGCAGCTGAAGGCCGACCCGTTTAACACCTGGGGCTTGGGCTGCTTCCCTACGGCTGAGACGGCACTTTCCCATAGCCAAAAGTTGCATTAAACCCACATGCAGTGTCATGTCCTTAACGCCTGTTAGGATGCTCCATCTGATTATGCAGAGTTCCTGCCTTCTGCAGTACACATCGTACATTATCCCAAAATTTCAAAATCCAATTCAAGCCCCTCTGGCAGAGCTCGGACACTGATGCACAAAGGTCTGATGAAGTAGTCAGGGATGCGGAAGTCGGCACTGCTGTCGGCGGAAGGGCAGGACTCATGGGCTACGGGGCAGCCATGGAAAGCAAACCTTAGCAGATACTCCTGCCAAAAAGCAGTCAGCTTCGGCGGGCGCCGTCCTGTGCTGTTGCTGGGCTGTTGTGGACCATAGGCCGTGGAAGGTGCTGCGGCCACATCTGCTCACCAAGCTATGCACTAGCAGCGCATTGTCAGAGGTCCTGCGGATGTCGTCCAGCATCTTTGCTGTGTTGCCCTTGAAATCCGCCTGCGTTCGCTCCGTCAGTTCTGGGAGATTTGGGCAGTTGGAGGATTTGCAGCTGTTTTTTCTTCGTTTGGGATTTTGAGAAGTTCCCTGGTAGTCTGCTGGCATAGTTATGTCTTCGGTTTCTACTAAGCTTCTACTACACTTTTGAGGGGGGTTGAATTTTGTGGTGAATTCTTTGGGGCGCGTAAGGACAATGGCGCCTCATGGTCCTTGTTTTTGTTTTTGTGCTGCAAATGAGGGAGCCAAGGATGCAAAGAATTGTTCAGTTTGGTCATGGTAAATTCTCAACAGGGCTGGCTCAAACAGCGCAGTGGGGCGTGGGCACTGTCTGCACTGAGTACTGTGCGGAATATTCTGCGAGTCTTGGGAACCTAATTGCGTTGGAGTGTATTGTTGATGAAGTGACGAGGATCGCCATGCTTGAGTCATTTGGTACATCTGGCAGTGGTTTTCAGAAATCCAGTTTTCCCCCCTCTTGCGCACCACCCTGTGCCGCAGCATTTTCTGTAGGAACCCGAATCCACAAGGGGATGTCTGACAGTTACCTAGCGTGGCAACTCAACCGCAAGCAGTAACAAGATGCAGCTTGCCGATAGTAGCGTGCAGTTGTACAGAGGCTATACGAGAAGATTGTTCATACATATTTCACGTCCCATTCTTTACTTGGCTCAGTTGTGGTCCAGTCCGCGGTCCATACCGTTCTGGTTCAGCTGTCGCTTTCTTGACGAAAAGGTCCCCTAGTGCTTCTAGGGAGAACCCCAAAGCTCAAGCTATTGGGAACAATGCCTGGTTGGTTGTCATGTACAGTAGGGACTGGCTGACCTCGGGTTGTTTAGCGAATGTAAATGTTCGAAAGATGACTCCCAGACCAAATGGAAGCCATGGACTCCTTCCAGAACCCTCGCAATAAGAAGTTCAACCTTTGTTTTCGGTATGTAAGTGGCCTGAAGATTTGAAAAATGCCCAGATCAGTGCACGTGCGCTTCCATGTATACGTCTCAAAGTCAGCCAGTGGATCATCGTAGCCTCTGCAAGATGAGGCACGCGTCAACAACAACTGTCAAATCCCATCCTTACAACCACCTGAGCTGCAACTGGATAAGAGACATGCGGCTTCATCTGTAGCAGCAATCCGGACCTTCGGTGCGGTGATAGGCAGATGCCATAGCAGCTGGTCGCGCAGCTCCTTCGCGCCTTCTTCTTCCTCTTTTCTTCTCATTATCGCTAGTGCGCCTGTACCTTCAGATGTACCACGCCAGATACTAGCAGAAGCAGCGGTAGTACCAACTTTAGTGCAAGGACAGTAACTCGTGGTAATAGTCATCCTTGCTGTTACTACTACGATTATGCTGGCAGCGGGGTCCGCTGTAAACGGCACCGTCCATCGGCAGAGGATGGATGAAAGCAGTGGATATGGCTCCAGTCTCCACAGTCGGCTGAAGACAGAGTTTGACGAAGTGATGAGGAGCTTGGGATTGGGCTGCGGGCTGGAGGCACGCAACTTTGAAGCTAGCAATGGTTTTGTATGAGAGCTGCCCTAACATGGACAAAAAAGGGTAAGTGCTGTGCCGATGTGCGGTCTTGCCAGTGCCGCATACGTCCTCCTTCTCTCCTCCTGCCCCTCCTCCTGCTCCTCCTCCCTCTAAACAAACAACGTGCCCCTTGTCCAAACAGCCGAAACAAAAACCGCATTCCCCACCCCAACAGTAAAACAAACACGCCACCGCCCCAACAGCAAGACAAGAAACCAGGCCATTCTGCCTCCACCCCCTGACAAAAACACGCCCTCAGCCCCCCCTGCCCTAGCAGCAAAATTAAAAAGTGCATTTCTATGCCAATCGGGCTCGCACGGGTTGCTTAGAATCAGTGGCGGGGGGTTCAGGGGGGCGCAGCCCCCTCTTTGCAAATCATGCGCGAAGATGGGAACATGTAGGCTTCAACAATCACTTTCGCATCTACACATAAAATGCCGCTGACAAAACCATTGCGTTGGGGATGGCAGCCACCAATTCGCGCAACATGGACGATGCCGTTTTCTTGGGAACTCGAGGGGATTTGCTCTGCTAGCCTGTCTGCTTCCTTTCTCCCATCTGCAAATCAAGAATTAAGATGGGAACATGAAGGCTCTTGGCGGGTTTTGATGGGTCCCGCAAGCATGTTCTCTGTTTGCTGCTTAGAATTTAGATATGTTGCTGGCAAAAGCGTGGTTGCGGAATGAATGTGTACACACATAGGCTTTTCGGAACACTTGTGATGTATTTGCTAGGATTTGTGCTGGCATCTAAAGCGGCAGGGTTGTGGGCTGCGCAGCCCCCTCGTGTTAGTGGGCTCATGGTAGGTTTGGGAAAACAAAAATGTGAGGATGCTTTACATGAGAGCACGATCCCGAGCGAAAGTGCAAGGATTCTTCAAGCGGGAGCATTATTCTGCTTGAACATGTAAGGGTGCCCCATGCGAGAGCTCACTCTAGAGCGAAACTGCCCAGACATTACACGCAAGAGCGTCATTCCGATTGAATGTAAGGAAGCCCCACCCGAGAGCTCGATTTGAAGCGAATACGCGAGGATGCTCCGCACGAGAGGCAATTCCGAGTAAAAATGCAACAATGCTCCTTGCAAGAGCGCGATTCTGCGCGAAAATGTAGACGTCCCACGCCAGAAGTATACACTCTTATCTCCTTAGGAATTCTCCCTTTGTCTAATCCCAAGAAGCTGTTCAACCAAAGCCCCAAATGCTGTGAACCCATGTCATCATTCTGCATCATTTTTTTGCAAACGAAGGGAAAACACATCGGCCAATGTAGTCCCCGTTATGGGTGCCCCATAAAGGGATCCCTGGTTTCGCGAAACCCCCTTTGTAGTATCTACAGCAACATCCTTCGTTTCCGTCGGATCTGCAAAGTCTGCACCTGCATTGACCAGGAAACGCTGTTTTGAGCTGGCTTGGAGTTTCAAGGGTCCAGGCTTTAGGGTTTGAAGTTTATGGGGTCCAGGGTTTGGAGTTTGTATGTCACGCATCCTCACCGCTTTATTTATTTGAGACATCGTGCTCTTGCGTGAAGCCTTCCCGTGTTGTGCCACATGCTGTTACTTCAAATCATTTCTGCGCACTAAGCGTTTTCTTGTCAGATTTGAACTCTGGCGTGAAGCGTTCTCGCGCGCTCTTAAAACCTTGGTTCGTGCGAAGCATTCGCAAAGTGTGCTGTCACATGAAGTTTTCTAACACTTTCACACCATATTAGGTTTTCGCGCGGAGCGTCCTGAAATTTCGACCGGACACTGAAGTCTCGCATGGAGCTTGCTGATATTTTGACACCAGCTTGAAGTCTCGAGGGGGTGGGTGGCGGCGGGCGTGTTTTTTTGCGGCTTTTTTTTTGGCGGGGCGTGGCTCGTATGCCTAAACTCAGGCCTAAAGAGCAAAAAACACGCCCCCGCCCTGGCAGCAAAAAAAAACACACACCGGCCGAAACAGCACAAAAGAGCACGCCCCTGCCCAAATGGCAAAAAAACACCCGCCGCAGCCAAACAACAACAACAAAACCGTACAAAAAAGCAGCACTCTGACCACTGCCATGAATGAGCGAATCAATGCCGTTGCTATTTTCCGAAACAGTTCTCCAGGAGCAGTATGCAGCGCCGTATGTCTCGACTGCGGGCGGAAGTGGATGCTCTCTGCAGTACTTTGCAACCAGGCAGCTCCCAGGATGGGATGGAAAAGAGTTCGAAAATTGTTTTCATTTAGGTTTAGGGGTGACAGGTTTATTGCATAGTTACAAGAGGCCCGGACCCAAGGCTTCAACATTTAATCCCACCCGCAAGTAACAAGTCCCCACTTCCCTAGCAACAAATGCTTCCAATAAAGTATCGTAGTATATCACTGGAACATGTTCAACATTTCTTGAAAGGGGTGGGAGGGGGTTTCTTTAAGTAGGGGAGGGGAGTAACTCCGAAAGCTGCAGGTTGTGACATTGACTTCAAACTCTCAGCCCGACACCTTAGATGCTGAACCTCGAAGCGAGATTTGCCACCAAACCATTCCCTAAACTACAAACTTCAACTTCAGCTCTAAGCCTGACACCCCAAAATTTGTCATGAGCACCTGAAGCCTCCAACTTAGACTTAGTTTAGCCCATATTATCCTATGCGCTATACAGCATAATGCCTAAAGCCTAAGCGCGTAACCAAAAAACGCTCTCAACCTGTACTTGGATCAGGTTCCATGCCCAATGGCTTTGACAAGCCTCGAGCGGTTGCAGCAGCTCTGAGGTGATTTAGGTTCACAAGACTGATCTGAGGCGTCTTGTGATGAGCTGGTTGTTATGGGGCTTCAGGGAAAGGCAAAAAGTTGGTACCGGTACAGTGTTGTAAGGGGTACTGGGCTCTGGAGATGCAGGGGGCCTATTCTTTTGCCAGGATGTTCCTGATGCCTCGAAAATCTACTGCACTTCCAGAGCTGCAAGGTGAAGGGTGTACTTGGCACAGGGGATGTGCACGTACTGCCTCACATGGGTGAATGTTCTCTTCATTTCTCGGTTGTTCAGATTGTTTCCCTGCAACCTAGACCCTATGCCAAACTGATGACCTGAAACCTCAACCGAAATTCGGGATCCCTAATCCACCAATCCCGCGCGTGTGAGCAGTACTTTGTGTTTTCGTAGTCTGCGTTTACGGGATGGCATGCCAGTAAGTTGTAAGGGGGACCTTCTCAGAATTACTACCCTCTACAGAATCCTCGTGTTTTGCGGTAAGCATCATAGCAGCTTATCATTCAGATGCGTGCATGAGGATGCTCCGTGCTCACCTGCAACGACTTCGCCAGATACCAAGCCACTTTGTGAGACGGTCGCCAAAGCCTTGCGACGTGCCAACCGGCACCATGTCCAAATTTAGTAGCTTTCAGGGCTTACCTTTTTGGCTACTATGACTACTGCAAATAGTAATAGGGTTACTATCACGATGACTGTTTCGACCATGGGATTCAGGAGGGGGTCCTCATGTGAACATCCAAAGATCTCACCAACCCAGATTGGGCAGAAGGAAGCTGCAAGGAGAATCCTAGGCCTAATCTCTTTGAGAGTCCTAGTCGACGGACCACTCTAACAGGCACGCAATGCAATCAGAACCTGCCATCGCTTGATGTGCAAATGGCTACACATGTCAGATGTCCGGACTATCGCGCAGAGATTTTTCCGACAAGGACAGCCAAATTAATTATGAGAAGAACCCACGATTGTAGCCAAGACACTAGACTTTTAGGCAAATCTTTCAGCCTTGTCAAAGATTTACAGGTACTTTCCCCCTAGACATGGTAAAGGCGTGGGCCCTGTCTCCCTGTCTAATTACGTGTACGCATGTGTATGTACACCTTAAATCCTCAATGTTGAGGCTGCTTAAGGGAGACTGTAAGACTGCAGGCTTGAGGGCTTCCTGCACCAGTATGAATCGCTTCCTGGCCTACTGTATTTGACATGAGGGGTGGGGCCGTTTCATATACGGGAAGGGATGGAAAGTCCGAACTGCAAAGCCAATCCCTAGCTTGAACATCCTGAAAGCCAAAACACCTTGACCTCCAACTGCTAGATAGGCTTCTGGGACCTAAACCCAGAGCCCAACATCCGGCGTTCTCACCTGCAGGTGCGCGAAGCAACAGATCAAACAGCACCTAAGCTCAATCAGTTTCATTGCTTGTTGTTCAGAGTATTTCAAAAAAATGTATCCCTTACTGGGACACGTGCAGTAGGATCCTTTTCGTAGCGACCCCAGCATCAGAATCGGACCCGTAGTTGACGGCAACTCCACTTGTAGTAGGAATGCCTTGAGGCCGAGAGCTTATCTACCCTCGCATGTTTTCTGAATATCTCCATCAGGAAGGCAAACCAGAGCCCAAGAAAGACTTTCCGGTTGTTAGCAGAGAATGAAGGATTGGAAGCTACTATGTTATTGAGGATTATGTAGTGCTACGCTTGGGGTCGAGTCCTCCAGGCGTCCTTGGCGTGCTAAGCATTTCCAGTGATGGTCTCTAGGATGTCTCCTTCCTTCTGCTGGAGGGTTGTATGCAGTATGAGTCCTGTTTTGCGGCCTGCAGCGCTGCTAGTCCTCCAGGCTGTACCAATGAACAACACAAGGAAGGACGTTCAGGGTGCAGGAATGGCTGAGGGGATGATGGAATTCATGTTTATTTCTTGGCGCCCTGTTGCGGGTTCTGCAAGGTTCTTTCTGTTTGGATGGGCGCCTTGCTGGGAGTGATACTAGTCATTGATGCACATCTTCCCGACAAGAGATGGTCTGTATCTTGTTGTCATGTAGATGCCCATTCAGCAAAAAGTCATCTTGCAGCCTTGTGGCCTTCGATGTGCAAAAAACCTCCACCGCTCCGAGTTCCGATTAAAGCCTTGTGTGGTTAGTTCTGATTACCAGCGTTCTCTTCATCAACAGGCTACGGTTGTACCTCAAACCACAACCGAATCTGCAACTCTACATGCCATGCCCCAAATCCTATCTGCAGCCCTTGGCCAAGGTATGGGCCATCTGACGCTTGGGTACCAATCTGGCAGTGTTTTGAAAACAAAGTCAATGGCACACATCGGGATCTTAGGTGTCCAGTCTGGAGAGAGACACACACATATAAATATGTACACATATTTATATATACTTGTTTTGTCGGGGCTATATCGGGTTATGGGGTGTGCAGTAGCAACCATGCTGGCTTTCGGGGCTTATGAAGCTGGACCCCTGCTTTCAACACGGGCCACAGCAGCCTCCCCGTAAACGTCGGGTGTCGATCTTTGACTTTAGAACTATTGCTCTCCAAACTCCATGGCTTAAATCCTATCGGACCAAAGCATGCGGAACCCTGCACTCCATCCCGACAAGTAACCATCAAACCTTTAGCTGCTTTAGCCAAACCCATGGGTTCACTCATCGTAGTACGGGGGTCGAAACATGGGGGCACCACTAGGGACACAACTGATACATAGGGGTTTACAAGTTCGCTTTCGAGCATGTACCGGGACCATGTCGAGAGACTCCCAGATTGGGGCCACCTGAGCAGGTGTGTAGGCTCAGCATTCTTCGTTGTTTTGCTTGCCAAGAACATAGGAGCCTATGACACCACACTTAGGACTTAGGTGTCTCCCTGCAACACCCATCGCATGATAATCTGCAGTGGTTAAATTCTGAAGTTCCACCGCCTAATTCTTGTCGGCTTTGGACACCCGAATTTAACCAGGTCATGACCTAAGCCAGGCCAAAGCCTACTCAAAATCCCCAAGGAGCAGCAAGTGAGCAAAGTCGACCCGCCTGAGAAGGACGAAGGTGGGAGACAGCTGTCCTGCTTCCAGCCTGAGTATTATGCGCATTTCGGGCTAGATGGCTAGAGGCTTTGTTGTTCTGGTTTATGAGCAAACTGGATTCAAGGGAGAACGTGTACCATTCTTTCTCAACTGGCGCATTCAGTTCGCGCTTTGAGTGCCTGAGCTTCAGCACGAAAACGCGTGTCTACACACCTAAGACCCTCAGTCCACTGGGTTGCTCTCTGATGCCCGCAACTCGGACCGCCATCTGCGAGGACCTGGCGGCTGGCTGGAATCCCCTGACTTCTGTAAGGTATGAAATGTAAAGGCCTCAAGAAGCTGAAACGTATCCTGGGGTGGTCAGTGATTGCAAATGTTTGTCATTTTTCAGGCTGCGACTTTGGATGCAGTGCAGGTAGGGAAGGAACTTGATAAGTTCGAGGACAGGGCCATGTTGCGGATGATTGAGCTGCAGTTGCATCCTACTTGTAGGCAGCTGTGGTGATGGGACTCCAAATTTATGTGTTCAAGCATTTCTGAACTATGCCCGTCCTGAAGCCCCAAGACCTAAGTCCTGCCTCGCTGATTGCAGGCCTGGTCATGGAGGGCACCACGTTGCGTTCATCGCTGTCCAGTTTGGAGCAGTCCTTGGCTTCGCGGACCAAGCAGACCCGCGTCATTAATTGGGTGGGTTTTGGATTTAGGGTCCAAGGTTTAGGGCTCAAGGGGGGTCAGAGCACCTTTATCCTGTGTCTGCACTCTACATGAGTCTGAGGGCTTATCATTGGGGGTAGCAGGACGCAAGGGCCCAGACATCGGGCTACTCCGTTGCTGGACAACGCTTGGAGTCCTTGGCGGATCCTCTTATACCCGAAGCCAGTACCCTAAATCCGAAACAAGTAACCATATATCCTGTTTAAGACCAGTGCTCAGAGCTTGCCTGTCTTCAAACAAGGATCAGCCATCTTACCGAACAGTGGCTCGGACTTTGAAGTTGGGTTTTCGAGGATTTGAAGCGGGGGTTTGGGCTTTCAGGGTTCAAGATTTAAGTCTGAAGCTTTCACATCGCATGCCTGGCAACTCCCACATCTCGTCTCCCCAGAAGTTCTGCTTGGCTTCCAGGTGCCCTTTGAGGTTTACAATTTAGAGCAGCCGTGAGTCTAGGTTTCTGATCTAAGCTTGAAATTTTCCTAAAGTTTTCAGGTTCGTTTGAATTTCTCCCAATTCCCGGCATGCTGCATCTTAGCGCCGGGAGAGAAAGAATCCAAGAATGGACAGCATCTCACAGTTGTCGGAGGTTTTCACGGGCGCGCAGGACATGTATAAGCGTTGCAGCCTGAAACCTCAACCCTTATTCTCCACCTCAATCCTGGATGTATGAACCCTGAACCCGAATTCACCCCGAAACCCTAAATCCCAAACTTGCAAAGTCTTTCACCTCTTTTCAGGCTGAAGGTCTGTCAATCGACCCGAGATGATAGACAACTTCAGGCAGAAGAGGCGAAAACGAAGCCTGTCGCTCCTTTTGAGGTCTTAGGGTTTAGGGCTTGGGGTTTCGGATCTAGAATTTTAGATTCTCGGGTCCGGGGCTGAGGTTTGGGGCCGAGCATTTAGGATTCACATTTCATGGCTTCCATTTGTCAATTTTCAAGGAAAACGCGGATAATTCGGGCGATAATTTCTGTGCATCTTGAGGTGCCAGTCTCTTCGAAGACATGTACTGAGTCCGCGTCATGCAGATTGCAGACTAGACTGGAGCTTCCAGAAAGTGGCCATATCTCAGGGCACCATTTCAACGAAACAAGGTACAACATGTTGCCACCCAACTTTTCTTTAATGTCTGCTGCAAGTATGTCACATCATGAGATTCGCGCCTCATTTGGCAATCGAGATACTGCGGCTGCTGCTGCCCGCGTTTTTGAGGGAGGCAAATTTTCATCGCGTGCTCTAAACCTGAACCCATGAAGTTCTTGCTGGCTCTTGAAGGGGGGATGCGGGCGGCAGGCGTGCTTAGGAAGGCCTCGTTGTGGTAGGATTCACTCCAGCCCCCACTCCCTGCACGTGATATTGTGTTGAAATCCACCATGCCGAAGTGCTGAAGACAAGCTTCCAGGGTTTAGAGTTTGGGGTTTGAGGCTTTGGAGGTTACGGCTTGGGTTTTGGAGGCTGAGGCTTTAGGGAAGAGTTTAGAGCCTCAGGCCGCCGACGTTACGCATGTCCAAGGGTGTAGGTCTGACCAAGCGGAACCTGTGATGTAGCATCAGGATCACGCGTAACAAAGCTGGAATGGGCTTCATATCCTGAATGCTGAAAGCCCGTGTTATAATCAGGCTTTGGCTTGAACCCAACTCCTCAGTGCTTCACCACAAATCCTGAAACCGAGCACCCTCAACCTTGTTGGTTTCTGCAAAGGAAGTGTTCCGAACTGTCCAATGACATGAGCCAGCTATTGAAGATCTGCCAGTTTCACCTCGAGAAGAGGCCGAGTCGAACTAGGCTTACCTCTTGAAGAGTGTGAGAGGTGGTGATGAGTGCAGGGTGTTTACAGGGGGAGGTCCTGCACTTTGAGGTTTTCAATTTCTGTGGTCGTAGGGTCCAGTGGCCATCCCTGGGCTAACAGGATGCGGCGCTATGTATTTCTTCTACACTGCTTCACCAAGCCCTGAGCCCCTGAATGCTAAACTGTTACACCCCAAGCTCTGGAAGGCGAAGCAGAGTGGAGCGCATGCAGAAGGACCCGAGACTTCCTCTTGAGGTTGAGGAGTATGGGGAAGGTTGGAATTCAGGGTCCAGACGTCTAGGGTTTTCGTGTTCTAGGTTTGGTCACCCTCCTTGTCTGTCCAGCAGCAGGGCCAGGGCCCCTAGAGTTGTTGCGCAAGTTAGTCACGGCATATGATGTCTGAAACCTACTTCAGCAAAGAAACTTTTCCTGGCCTTGTCTCCTGCTTGAGATGACCCAAGAGGGTCTTGAAGTTTGCTTCCCAGATTTTCAATTCTCAACCTTGGGGGTTCTCAATTTTGGGATGATTTTGAACTCCTGGATTGTTTTGGGGGGCTTTTGGCGCGACCCCCCTGATTCTGTTGCAAGGCTCTTCGCGGCCAAGTGGCAGCCTTGAAGCACATCAGGGTACCCTGGGTCTTCCGCCGCCCGTGAGTGGTGATCACCACAGTACTTAGGTAGGATCGTACGCCCATGACACCATTGTCGGTAGGTGGGGGGATCACGTAAGAGAGAGCCAGCAAGTGCTTGTTGCACTAACTGCATACTCCTATCCAGAGTTTCCTGCTAGACTGCCTTACGCAGCTTGGTGAGTCCTTCATGTTGGTGGGTGAGTTTGGTACTGAGGACTTCTTCTGGCGATTTCAGCTTTTAGCGGTGCAGGCCAACAAAGAAATTACCTCCTTTGCATAGGCATCTATCCTCAGAAGCGCATCGGAGCTGCTTGACAATAATTCCAGATGCAACGCTGCAAGAATCCCCATGCCATTGGCTTCAGTTTTTGTCAGCAGGTCCTTGCACACCCTCTTCAATTTACCCTGTCTTTTCAGAAAGTGGAAGGAATGAATCCAGCCTTCAAGGTACAGGGTTAGGGCTTACTCACTGTAGAATGCGCCCTGAAGTAACGCGAGGCTCAGCTGCCCAATCTTACGCTAACTTTGCAACCTAAACCCCAAGCCCAAGCTTCAACAACCGAAATCCTCAGCCCGAAGTCCTACACCTAAGCCCTAAACTTGTGAAGCCTGAATTCCACTTTAGAAATCGCCTTGAAGGACACGACCTTTCAAAAGCAGCAGGCAAAGTATTATAAGCCACTGGGGCCGGCAAATAGACTCCAAGAGTCACAGGAATTATGCAGGGAAGTTTTTGGGGAGCATATGTAAGGGTATACCTTGGTGCACTTTGTGGTTTGTTTATTTAGGGCAGTGTTCGGGGCTTAGAGTTTGGGTTTCGGGGTAAAGGACGTCAGGATAAGGGGAGTTTGGCCACCAGAGAAAACACAATCTGCAATGTCACCAACCTTGATTCGTTATCTCAACTTCACTCAGTGTTCAGGTACAGGGTGTCTCCAATTTATTCCAACATTAGGATGGAAGCGTAGACCCGCATCATTTCGCCTGTTCGCAGCTAGTTAGCACTCATTGAGACTACTGCTGCTGCTGCTGGCTTTGTTGATGCGGTCTTTATTGACGGCGAGCCTCAACTATCAATTCGCTTGCCCATACATGCCAAACTAACTAAACGGTAAACCGAGCAACCGAGAGTTCAATGTTGTGAATTCTCTAGCTATGCTGCCCTAAACTTTCAGCCTTGCTTGGGTCACTCCTGTAGATGCTCCATGCCGTGCCTTTCCGCTGCACTTGACTACTCAAAGGCCTTCGGCCATAGCTGCGGACAAAAGGTGTGCATAGCTTTCCAGTTGCGCTTTGCATGGTGTGACTTTGCGGCTTGCATTCCACAGTGGCACCGGAGCCGGCGTTGCGATCCTGGGCAGCTGGGCGGCAGACTCGTCTACCTGTGTGCCGAGCCGATCCAGATCACCTTCAATTACCTGATCCTGCAGGTTCACTTCCTTGTGGTCTGGGCGGCTTACGAGCTTGGCCTTCGAAGTTGGCAGCTGCTGCTGCGTTTGAGGTGGGCTCGCTGTTTCATCCCCTCTACTTTTGGCCTTCGTGAAGAAGATGTCTGAATCAAAAGACGAAGGGGCAAGCGCTTGGTACAGAGTTCCTACCTGGGACGGGTCGCCATTGACTTGGAGAAGTTTTCGCCGAGAAATGGACTGGTGGGTGAGCAGCCTTGACCTGGAGGCTTCTAGAAAATACAACTTGGCGGCCAGATGGCTGCTTCGGCAGTCGGGTCCGGCGCGGCAGCGGGGCGAGGAGTTCACCCCGAAGGAGCTGGAGTATAAGAAGGAGATCAAGTCGACCGACCCTGACGGTGCCGAGATCCTTGTGCAAGAGGAGGACTTGCTGTATGGCCTCAACAAGCTGCTGGACGCGCTGGAGTCCATCAACGGCAGGACTGTCTTGGACAAGCGCGGCGAGCTGAGAAGCCAATTCTACTTGGAGCTGGCGCGGCGTCCTGGAGAGAGGCTTTCTGAGTTCTGCTCTCGCTTTCGGACAGCGGTCTCAGACTTGAAGGCGGAGGGCGTTGTCTTGCCGGACGCTGAGCTAGGCTGGTTCCTGAAGGAGAAGCTTGGGCTGGATCCACTCCGGAAGCAGCTTCTTGAGACAGCCTTGGCAGGCAAGGAGGACTACTCGGTCATTGAGTCGGAGTCCCTCCGCCTCTTCAAGGACTTGCACTCCAGTGATCCTCTCTACAGAAAGCCGGCACCTATGGCGGCCAGCCGGTTCTTCCAGAGGCGCTCCCCGACAAGTCCGTCGACGACTACCGGTACTACGATGTCAAGGCCCTGGGCTTCGTCTTTGGCGCGATCAAGGGCCCCCTCTATGGCATCTTCTGCTCCTCGTTCTGTAGTCCGTGGACCTCCGCTTCGGCAAGCGCACGTGGCTGAGCAAATGGAAGAGGAAGAGCACGACGGCGAGGACGACACTGAGGAGGCTCTGGACGCTGACGCGGCGGATGCTCCGCCTACTTTGGAAGAGGTGCTTCAGACAGAAGCAGAAGTTTTGGCAGCGGAATTGGAGCAAGCTGCCGAAGAAGGAGCAGACGATGAAGTCTTGGGTGGACTCGAGGCTTCAGTGGAGGCTGGGGCCGAGGCTCTTGTCTCCATGCGGGAGGCCCGCGCGCTTGCAGGCTGTCCGGAAGGACCGCGGCTACAAGACTCAGGCGCCGAAAGGCGATGGAAAGGGCCGTGGACTTGGGGCCATCGCACTTCGAAAGCAGTCGGGGAAGCACCCCTGCTTTGACTGTGGCGAGCACGGCCATTTGTCCGGCGACGCGGCCTGCAAGCACCCTGGAGAAGGGCTTGCGCGGAAGAGAGACGCAAGCAATCCTCGACCAAAAGCTCGGCAAGTGCGAGTTGCAGAGCACGAGGCCCAGGTGATGGAGTATGACATCGGGGGCCTTGTTGGCACAGAGGAGTCGCACGAGGCCTTGGTGGTTTCGCATGGCGACCTTGGACAAGCTCTATTTCAGGATGCCCTGATTTCCGCCTCGAGAAGCCAGGTCAACGTACAGGTCGTGGAGCTTGTGGGTGCCTTGGACAGCGCCTGCAACCGAACTTGCTGTGGCCCGGCTTGGTTGGCAAAGTACCGCGCTGCCTTGGATGAAGCCCCGGACTTTGTCAAGAATCTGGTCGAGTCCGTCTCTGAGTGCGAGGCCTTTCGCTTTGGAAATGGATCGAGTACACCCTCCTACGCTCGTTGGCGGCTGCCGGCCCTGCTTGATGGCAAGCTATTTCTTTTCTGGGTTTCAGTGGTCGACATTCCTTCCTTGGGCTTGCTGATGGGCCGAGATTGCATGGAAGCCCTGGGAATCCGCCTGGACTTTGAGCGAAAGCTTCTGGACTGCAGGCGGCTTGGAGTGGGTAAGGGAAAGGCAAGGACCGCAAGTACGGTCGCTGCAAAAGCCATAAGAGCACTCCTCGAACGTGCCATTGAGCTCGAGCGTGGAGCTTTGCCACCATTCGTCGCCATTTTCCGACCCGCGCTGCTGACCCAACGTCGGCGGCCGCCTCCATGAAGGACTGGTCGGGGCTCAGGGGAAAGGCTTTCTTGCACTTGTGCTCGAGCCGCAGGTGCCGGAGAAAGCAAAAGTTCCTCACCTCCAGGTGCAGACGCCAAAGACAGGGAAGCACTGCGCAGACCAGACTCAGTCAAATGAAACTCACTGGCTCGAAGCTGCCTAAGTCTCCGCGCAGGCGTCTGCAACATATTTGACCACCACTGCCGATGCTTCAGTGCCAGCTCAACGATCCCATCTAACCCAAGGGGCTTGAAGCTCAACTTGGGAGGATCCCCCCAACCATTGGAGAGGTCAGAGGGCAACAAAGGCAACATGAAATGACCGGCTTGCATTTGCTCCAAGTGAAAAGTCGCTCATCGGTGTCCAGTCCTACGGCTTGGAGGCAGCAGGCGGAGAGTATGGTGGCTCGTGGCTTGATGACCCGGAGGTGCCTCAATGGCCTGAGCTGGACAGCCGGAAATCTGCACGAGGTCAGTTGGTTGCGCAACCGGCTGGGACTTCGGCCTTCCTGGAGGACCCGCTGGTCGAAGGGATGCTTGCAGCCAAGAAAGCCAAGGGCGCCTCGTTAAAGGCAGCGGTCTTGCAGGAGAAGAGGAGCGAGGCAAAAGCCGACGCCGAGAGACTTGGAAGAGAGGAAGCTGTTCGCACAATGTTGGGTCCCCGAGGTGGTCTTCCCACGCTGAAGGGCGACCTCCTGAAGCTGGCCGCGCTTTTGCATGTGGAGATTGGCGACAAAGACACCGTCGAGACCATAAAGAAGAAGATCCGGCCAATGGTTGGAACACTTCGTGGCCACGCCACTCCTGTGACCACGGCGACGGCGGCGGCGGCTCCAAGCGCAAGACCTGCGGCAACTGCTGCTCCAGCGGCGGCGTCTACGGCTCCCTTGCCTATGCCGACTACGCCGGCGACAACCGCTCCTATAATTTCGGGCCCTATGCCGACGACTCCTTCCACGACGTCCTCGTCACCACCTACCTTGGAGATAATGGCTCGCGTGAACGAGACTGTGGCGAACATGGCCAACATGCAGGCGATGATGGCAGCGCAGGACGCCAAGTTTCAGGCGATGTGGTCGCAAGTTTACCAACACATCGCCGCGAGCCAGGAGCAGGAGGTGGAGGGCAGCATGGAGTGGGAACCCGTCTCTCCGGACCGGCTGGCAAGGCTCGAGCAGGAGGCGATGGAAGCTTCGGCTATGGCGACGAACACGGCGCCGAGCCGAAATCATCGCTTGGACTCCCTAGGGGTTCTGGACGCCCCTCTTTGAATGAATCCGTTGCTTCCCCGGACCACTTGCACTACAAGCTCAAGGCGGCGTCGCTCAAGGCCGGGGTCAAGCAAATGATATCGCAGGCGTGGCAGCGACATCGTAAAGATCAGCTGGCTGTGTCTGTGTCAAGAAAGCAAATGCATGATGCAATGTTGGTGGAAGAGACTTCCACCTTCCTTAATGACACTTTTGTGGCTCAGTTGGTGATGCCCGACCTCTCCTTTGCCGAGGTGTTCACCGATACTGAGCCAGTTTTGCAACAAGCTCGACTTCGCGGACACCGTGCTGTCGAGCCTTTGTCTTTGAAAACTGGATGGGACTTCTTGCTGCCGTCTCATCGTGCCTTGGCTTTGGCCAATCTGCGCCGCACCAAGCCATACATGGTGGTGATTGCCTTTCCTTGTGGACCCTGGTCGCCTTTGCAGCAGCTCACCGCCGCGCCGGCTTTGCTGCACAAGAAAAGAAAAGAGGCGAGGGCGCTCGTCGATTTCGCTGCAGAAGTCGCCCGACTTCAACTTGAGAACGACAATGCCATTTCATCATTGAAAATCTGGACCCCTCCTTGGCTTGGAAGCTTCGTTCTCTGCAAACTCTGGCTGGCGACCCTCGAGTCATGGCAGTTCGCATGGATCAGTGCAAGTTTGGTTTGCGGCCGGCACCGGGCACACTTTTTGATGTTCCGGCTGGGACAGCTGCGTCAGGCGCTCGACACCGGAAGCGGACGCGTCTCCTGACTTCGTCTCAAGCGGTCGTGTCCACCTTCCTGGGCAAACTGTGCAGAGGGCAAGGCGCTCGACACTTTCATGTCCCAGTGCTTGGCGGCAGCAAGGTTACCACGAAGGCAGGGCATTACCCGGTGCAGTTTGCGAAGGCCATCCTCCTGGCCACCGAGAAGCAGTTTGACTACGAGACCTCGCGATCCTGGAGGGCGGCCCACGCAAAGATGCATGAGGTTAATGCGGTTGATGGCGACATCGAGGATGATGGCGCAGGCGTGGACTTTCACATTGAGGCCTCGGAAGATGAAGAGGTCGCGGCCGAGCCGGGCGATCCCGAAGGGAGTGTGGCAGGCAGTCAGGCGGCTGCGTGAGAACACCGGACACCGCTCGCCTGCAAGACTGGCGCGTGCCTTGCTGGTTTGTGGGGCACCAATGGAAGCGGTCATGGCCGCGAAGCAGCTTCGATGTGAAGTGTGCCAAGAGCGGAAGCAGCCCAAGACGAGAAGACCAGCGACTTTGCCAGCTCCTCGAGACGTCGGCGAGCAGGTACACATCGACCTCGTGGTTCTTGAGGATGGGCTTCGGCAGGGCCACTACGTCGTACATGTGGTGGATGCTGTGTCTCGATACCAGGCGGCGGCGGTGATAGAGACAAGAGCTCGGCCAGTGTTTGTCGGTTTCTTCTACATCACTGGTTCCCGCTCATGGGTCCACCTCGAGTGGTGATCGCGGACCAGGGGCGGGAGTTTATCAGTGCTGAGTTCTCGGAGTTCCTGGAGGCAAGGTCGGTCTTCCTCTTCCATACGGCCGTCCAAGCTCCCTTCCAGAACGGCCTATGTGAGAGAGCAGGAGGCGTGCTAAAAGCTTTGGTGGGCTCCATTGTGGTGCAGCACTCCGTCCTGAACCGTGACGAGATGACGGACGCCGTGGCGGAGGCAGTTGCAGCATACAACAGTGATGTCGGAGAATTTGGAAGGTCGCCGCTCCAGGCGGTGACTGGGCGACAGGCCCTTCCCTTGGGCGACACCCTGGCGGACTTCAACCGCCGCTTGGCAGAGCACTCGTTGATCTCCGAGAGGCCGTCTCTGGCAAAGCAAGTGGCGATGCGGGAGACAGCACGGATCTCCATGGTGCGTTTGCACTACTCCAAGGCTCTTCGACGTGCCGAACTGGCGAGAGCAAGGCGAGTCAACGTGGAGGAGATTCCCGAGCCCGGCGACATCGTCTTCTTTTGGCGGCAGTCCAAGGTGAACCCTCGGAAGAAGGACGCAGCGGCTGCGACTACGCCACGGAGGAGGCGAATCGAATTAAGGAGATGGCATGGACCAGCCCTTATGGTGGCAGTTAAAGCCCGAGTAAATGGCGGCGGCGAACCCGGAAGCAGCTGCTTTCTGAGCTATCGTGGTCAGATCACCAAGTGTGCCTTGGAGCACGTGCGAAAGGGCTCTTCTTTGGAGCAAATCTCAGCTGGAGACTGGGAGGAGGCGATTCGCGAGGTCATCGAGGAGGCGGCCAAGGTGGTGGCTGTCGAGGAGGCTCGCGAGAGGATGGATCCCAATGTCGAGGGCGATGTCATGGAACTGCTGCAGGAGGTGTCGAACCAGGCGGTTGGCGTGCCGGCGGGCGTGGGCGCGCTCTCCCCGGGCCTGCAGCTCCTGGAACACCTGTCCAAGACTTGTTGTCTGGAGTTCCTCGTGGTCCTCTCCTAGGGCGAAGTTTCCAGCAGACGCTGTCGAGGGCAAGGTCCTTGGACGACACGACGGTGAATGAGGGCGAAGCTCGAGGCCTGAAGCGGACTGCTTCGGGACCAGCGGAGGATGCCGGCCGTGAACAGGCGGTGGCGCCTTTCTCCTCCATTCCGGAGGTTCCTGGAATGCCGGTGCCCTTGACACCTCCGCAGCTTCCTGAAGAATCTCGACAACCACCGGGGTTGACAGAGTTGAGCGAACAGAGCTCTTCGTCTTTGACACCGCCTCAGCTTCGTGAAGAATCTCGACAACCACCTGGGGGTCCTTCAGAAACTTCATCTACCGCAACTGCGAGGGCACCTTTCGAGGCACTTATGCTGAACAATGAGCAACTGGAATCTCTGGGCCGGGATGACTGGAGCCACCCCCTGCTACAGGTACAAGCTTTGGCTGAGCTAGACAGGCGATTCCCCTTGGACAACTTAGAGTACGACCTTGGTACTTGGGATGGCCGCTGGAGCTTGCTGTGTGAGCGAGACTGGAAACTTCGCGAGAGCCTTGGTCTCGCCTTACCAACTGGCGTTGAGCACGAGACGCTGGCGGCTCAGGCGGCAAGGCGGGAGTTCGTCTACAGCAAGTTGCCGCCGGAGCAGAAGTGCCTGTTTGAGGAAGCAGCAGTTGCCGGATGGAAAGCGTATCTGGATAATAAGGCCGTTGAGGTTTTGTCCATGTCCGAAAGCGCTAAAATCCGGCAAGAACTAGCTCGTCGAGGAGAGTCAGACAGGGTGATGCGACCTCGCTTCGTCTTAGTTGACAAACACGAACCGCTCAGGGCCCCAGAACACGACCTGCCAATCAAGGCGTCTGCTCGCTTGGTCGTGCCCGGCTACAAGGACCATAGTAACCTCAACAACTTGGTTCGGAGAGACTCTCCAACGGGGAGTCGCTTGGCCCAACACTACTTGTTTTGTGTGGCGGCAGCGCGTCCCCGGTGGCACCTCATGAGCGGGGACGTCAAGGCGGCGTTTTTAAAGGGAGATGAATTCATCGACCGCGAGTTGTACCTGATGGCCACTGACACTCGCAGCAACCCTGGAATCCCTCTCGCTCCAGGACAACTGGCGAGAGTCAAGAAGGGCATTTTCGGGCTCTCAGACGCGCCACGACTGTGGTGGGTGAGACTATCCCGATGCCTGGCGGAGAACGGCTGGGAACGGTCGCAGCTGGACCAGGCGCTTTGGCTGAGGTGGCGAACCAACAAGGCTGGCGATCGCGAGCTCAGCGGCATCCTTGTCGCTCACGTTGATGATCTCCTTCTGTCAGGAGATGGGGAGGCCAAAACTTCGTTCGACCAGGTTGGCCAGGAGCTTGGGTACGGCTCAGTGGAACTGCAGGACTTCGTCTGGTGCGGCAAGCGCATCCGGCGAGCTCAGGGTGGCACGATCCGTCTGTCGATGGTGGAGTATCATCAGAACCTCAAGGAGGCGGACCTATCCTTGGCTCGACGACGAGACCCTGATGCTCCCTTGACCGACTTCGAGCGACGGCAACTTCGGGCTGTCCTGGGCAGCCTCCAGTGGTTGGTGGCGCAGCTGCGCTTCGACATGGCCTTCACGGTGTCGTCGCTTCAAAGTGCGGAGCCGACAGTGCGGACTTTGATCCGAGCCAACGCTGCTGTTCGAGCTTTCCGGCAAGACTGCCAGTTTGAGCTGACGTTTCGGCCGATTGATTATCGGACCGCTGGCCTCATGGTGGTCACGGATGCCTCCCTGGGCAGTGTGAAGCTGAACGGTTCCAGTGACGGAGCACCTCAGAAAAAAGTTTACTCCCAGGCTTGCTACTTTGTCATCCTTGCGGACCAGAACTTGATGAGCGGGCTGCCTGGGAAGTTTAACATCCTGGACGCGCGCTCTCATCGGATCCCGAGGGTGTGCCGGTCTTCGTACGCGGCAGAGCTTTTGGGGGCTGAAGAAGCCTTCGACGTTGGTCTCTTGTGCAGGGGCTTCATGGCCAGCCTACGGGACAAGGAGGTCCTGGGCAAGATGGCGGAGAAGTCCATGGCGTCGATTCCCCTGACCGTGGTCGTGGACGCGAAGGACGTACACGACAAAGGCAACAGCGACACAAGCAGCTACGGGACCCAGAAGTCCCTCGCCTTCACGGTGGCCTGGCTGAGGACGGTCCTCCGGAGGCCTGGAACGGCCTTGAAGTGGACTGCCACAGAGAACATGTGGGCGGACGGCGGGACCAAAGACATGGACCTGACCCACATGAGACAGACCATGAAGAAGGGCGAATGGTGCGTGAGATACTCTCCAGACTTCGTGAAGCAGGTCAGTAAAGGCTCTAAGCGCCGCGCTACCTCGGCTCCACCCTCGACGGCAAGTTCGATTCCTGGCGACGACGTCCTCAATGACGACCCGATTCTGGGCTATGTCTTGAAGTTCTCCACCCAGCGCGGATGGCACAGCGAAGGCAGCCTTGGAGTGAACGTGGCACAGAATGCACGATCGCTGAGGACGCCCGAACCGCTCTTCCCAAGCTCTTCTTTGCCCTTCAGAACCACCTTCGGCTGCTTCGAAGATGAGGGCAAGCTGGTGTGGAGAGCTCTTGAGCGTAGTGTGAAATACGTAGACCTGGCTAATCAGCATGCGCTGTTGTCGAGGCCAGCGACAAGCCTTGTCACCTTCTTTCACGGAAGGCATGGGCTGGAGCTACAGGGCTGACCGGCCACAAGCAACATAAAATAAGGGCCATGTGAATTCTCTAGCTATGCTGCCCTAAACTTTCAGCCTTGCTTGGGTCACTCCTGTAGATGCTCCATGCCGTGCCTGTCCGCTGCACTTGACTACTCAAAGGCCTTCGGCCATAGCTGCGGACAAAAGGTGTGCATAGCTTTCCAGTTGCGCTTTGCATGGTGTGACTTTGCGGCTTGCATTCCACAAATGTTGATGACACCTAAGAGGTCTCACCCCAAATCAAAAAAATCTTAGCCTGAAGCTTTGTGCCAGATCTTAGTCTTAAACTTTAGACCGCCAAGGCCTCCACCCCCAGATCTCCTGACCTTCGGATTCATCTAAGGTCCCTAGCACACCAGCAGCGGGCATTCTACCTGCAATCCGAACGCATAGCAGTGCCTGAGCTAAAGCTGAAGAGCTTTTTGGGAGCATTGCTGCAGAGTTTGCAGATTTGGGGGGTGAGCTTTAGTGAAGGGAGTAAAAGGGAGGTAAAAGCTGTTAGGGGTTGTGGCTTGCTTCCGTTTGCGAGTGACATTGAGGCTGCTCTGCAATGGGGTTTCGAGGTTTGAGTGTTGCCTGATGGGTCGGGATAATTTGAATTTCGCGGCACTGGGTTTCTTGCTGCGGCAAATTGATTTGTGGCGACTTGTAGGGTTGCAGGATCCAGTGCGGTTGTTTCGGTCGCGAGAAGTCCCTTTTTGTTGTTTGCGTAGGTTTTGTTGATTAGGCTTTGGCGCGCTGGGCAGCAGGCCTTCCTTTTTGGTTGATGTGTGCAAGGGACTTGACTAGAGCACCAGGCATTGGGGCAACTTCCAAGTCTCCGTTGGAAGGTGCCAGTGACCAGCGGGAGGTTTCTCAAAAACGACCCGGCGCAATCCTGAAGAAGGAGCCCGGGAGAAGGCAGCAACGTTTAGGATTAAGAAGATGGTCATTCTGCGGTCCAGTGGGGTGCCTATCTACTCTACACAAAGGTGTCGTGTTGCCAGGTGTTGCGGTGTAGTGGCTTAACCCAAGGCCTGTGGTGGCAAAGATTCCATTGCTCGACATCGTGCTGGAGAACTCGCCCTTGTGTCGCAGCCTCCAACTTTGGAGGACTGGGAGATGTTCTTGGGGGAACGCCAAGATGTCAAAAAACGAAACCTATTGATGGTAGGAAGATGACATCAAGTCGTCGCTATGTTGTGGAGTTTAGAGGACAAGGTCTCTTGATGTCTCTTGAGCATTGGCACTGAACAACAAGAAAAGAGTTGATTCAGGCCAAACGCTTCACCTAGTGACCCTGTGACCTATGGTCTGAGGATCAGGGTGTGGGGTTTGGTGTGTAAGTGTAAGGCCAGTGCAGGGTTTTGTTCCTGTGCTCCTCCATCAGGATGGTTATTTATCTTTGAATGCTGTGATCTCGCTAGGATCCTTTGTGGAACTTGCTATTTTGAGGAGGTACTGCTTGTTTTGGGCAATGCCTATCCCAGGAGGCCTTGATGGTGCTCACACTTTCTTGACCCTGCTCTCCCGCTTGAGCCTTCGCATGATGACGCCCTAGCTGCCCTAGCTTCTGAAACCGAAGGGATGTAAACTTAATCGCTGGTGGCTGGCTGCCCATCATCTCCGCCCGATCCTGTTTGTTCCCAGGACGACAACACACAGGAGTTGTTCGATGTCGGCACGGCAGTCGCCAACCCTTACGTGTGCCTTGATCCTTACACAAGGCTGTCCCACAAAAGGATGCACTAATCAAGAAAATTCCTGGAAGAGCTCTGTCCTTGCTCAGAAGTAATGTAATGGGGGATAACTGAAAAGACGATGAGACCAAAATGAACACCGGGAAACTTGGCTCTGGCCGCCAAAGCTCCGTAAGTCTAAACCTCTCACCGCATGGCACAAGGTGTGATTCTTGGCCCTTTGAGCCAAATGTACTTGCCAAGCGGACGCCGCAAGAGTCGTCGATGCCAGCGTTTCTTTGATGACAACGTTTAGGCGCTTCACGGAGCCAGCAGTTTAGTCTCAAAAGCTGCGTAGCTTTCATGTGTACCTTGAATCAGGGAGTATGCTTGATTACTTGTTTGCTCTATGTATTCATTTGAACATGACCATGGGGTCTGGGCTTCAGGCTGTGGGGCCTTGGGTTGTTTCGGGCTTGGGGCTTAGGATTCAGGATGTTGGGTTTTGGTAGGGATAGTGGAAGTATGGTTTAAGGTAGTAGGATTTTATAGCTCAGGCTCTGGGAGTGTTCCGGCGCGGTTTGGGACTTTCAGCCCCTTGGGAGTAGGGTTCAAGCCTTTTAGCTGTGGACTTCTGAAGGAGGTTGCGGGTTAGTGTTCAAGGGTTGCAGAAGGTTGTTTGGAGGTGAGAGTCTCGGAATGTCGCGAGTGGAAGGGAAGCCGCGTCTGACACATGAAGCTCCCAGCATGTTTTTTTGTTGCCTGGAAGAGCTTTTCCTTATTCGGAATCCGCAAGCCCCTAGCCACTCCCTTTTTTTCGAATGCCTGAACCCGAGCCCGTCAGTTCTGACCTTTGCCTAGGACATTTCAGTCCAAGCAAATCCAAATGCCTAGACATCCCCTAGCTTCTTAGCTTAGATGAGGTTTAGTGGTTATGAACTGTTACTTCGTATGCACTGATCTTTGGTTCTATTTCCAGCAGCGTAAATAGGTTGTTCAAGGATCACACGCGGGCCTGACCCTTAATTAATTCACTGGGGTATTCAAAGGCCCCTACGCTCCAAACCCTGGTAAAAGACCAAGTCTCATCGCAATGCTTGCAGCGTAGACTAATCAAATACCCAGAGCATTTCAACCGCAGATCTTGAAGCCTAAGTCCCATGTCCAAGGTTTGAAGAAGAGACGGAAGAAGATCTTCGAGAGGCGGCTGGCTGCGTAGGGTTTGGAGGTTTAGGGAAGGGGGAGTTAGGTGAAAGGTTTTGGGGTTGCAGCTTTAGGTTTACTTGTTTAGGCTCAATGGGTTTGGGGTCAAGTGCTTATGGTGAGAAAAAAAAGGGCTTCAAACTGAGCCGCGGGCTTAGATATCGTCTCTGTTTAAGAGCTTTGATGTGTGACCTTGAGGCTTGCACCTCTCAATCCCTGAACCCTTCTAAGAAGGAACGAGAAGCTGAGCATAAGCTTTGGATATTCCTACTTGCTGGTGGGCCGGTTCCCAGCGGCTCCATCCATTTGTTTGCCTATGTTCTTTTTTTGGACCTATGAAGCCCCATTCCCGAAACCTTAACCTTTGTCCTTTACCTGATGTCTGGAAAACGCACGGACAACGGGTTCGTGGGAGGGTTCAAGTAAAGTTAAAGTAAAGTAGCTGCAAGGTGCTTGCAACCTGTATCAAGGATTATCAAGGCATGGGGTGCTGTTGTCAACTAGGTTTTGAACGAGCACCTTTTAGATCGGGAGGCGGCCAGTGAGTCTCAGAGACGTTGATTGGACTTGCTTGTGGACAGTGCTTGTTCTGGGCCTCTTCGGCTCAAGGCGTTCATTGTGATTGCTGATAAAGCAGTGTTGTTGCCTGTGACGAAGCCCGAAACTCCAATCCCTAAACCTCAAAGCTTTATCCTTTAAGCCCAGAACCCCAATCCTCCGAACCGCAAGCCTCAGACTTCTAGGCAGAGCGGGGCTTCCGGACAAATCCCTTCCGTACCGGCGGTCGGGGCTTTAATCGAGCCTTTGACGATGACGATGCCACTGGGATTGGTGTGGGACAGTTTGAATGGATTTAGGGCACTTAGATCCGAAAGGCAAGGTCTACGAACTAGGACTTTTAGGGTCTGCGGAGAAGTTTCCGAGGGCTTTGCGTTTTGTAATTTTGAGGCCTCCTCAGGTAGCTATATGAGGAACATATGTGGGGGCTGGGAAGGGAAGGATGGCTGTAGATCTTCCAGGGTTGAGGGAATACATTGCTTGCAGGGCTAAAAAGATTTGAGTCTCAAGTCAAAGGTTTATCTGAAGTTACAGGGCCTTGGCTCTGGGGAAGTGGGTTATGAGGCTTGTCAGAAGCTCACTCCAGGAATCCAGGAACCCTCTACCTGAAACTCCAATCAAAGCTGACCCTGAAAGAATCTGTTTGCAAGGAAGGGTGTGGCCCAGAAACCCAAAATTGAAGAGCACAATTGAAGAACACGTGGCCAAAGTGGCCGAAGCCTCAACCAAGGACCTGGACCTGAACTGCACACCCAGAAGTCTGAATTGTAAGCTCCTTCCAAAGATCAAAATCTGAGTCCGCAAGCCGCATGCCTGAACTGCAACAACTCTCCATCTGTCCTGCCAAGGACTTTGATCGCAGGCCCAGTAGTGCGCGGAGCCTGTGAAACATGTGCCCAAAGGCTTTTGGAGAACTCTCCTGAAGAATTATGTTGCTTCTTCAGGCTTTAGTCGCCCTGCGAATATCACCTCCAGTCGCAAGAAAACGAAGATTCCGTGTCTAGATGTTTACAGCATGCAACTTTCAGGCTTGTGCAAGCCGACTGGAAATCCAAGTCTATACGTCTTGAAGTCATGGGGACCTTTGCCAGACCTAGAACTGAACAATTTCACACATGCAATTCGCAACGTGTGCGCGCAGCAAGGAGCATTTCTGAGCTCTGTCTCGTGCAACAGTTTAACACCCAAGAGTTCTTCCGAGGGCGGTTAGATATAAGATGAATGGAGAGTTGCGTATGTACATGTCTATCTGCACATGTTAGCATTGAAGCCCCTTGTCTACCCTAGTAAAAGCATACAAAAACCAGGGAACTTGCTGTGAAGCCATTTTCTGGGTTTGCCAGTGCTAGTGCCAGATGTAGCTCAACAGCTAACCAGGAGTCGCTAGTCGCTAAGATGTGAGCTTTCCTAGTACTGAATTAGGGTTTCAAAACATTGGGGCAGCTTTCCGGGAGTCCTCTTATGATGATGATGATGTATTTTTATTTGGATTGTTAATCAAGCTCCCAGTTTCCTGTCTTGGCAACCACCATGTCGGAATAATTTCCTGGGAGCGCAAATGCGCTGCCATCATGACAAAATCATCTGTGCCTGATCGGCCAACACCGTATTCAGCCTCGCTGACCATAAATGGTATAGGTGACATGGCCCTGTGTACTATACATGTCAAGAATCAATTGAAGATACCTGCGACCATGATACCCCCAAAAGGATGATGCCCCCCCTACATCCCCAACAGTGAAGCCTAGACCCAGTTGTCGTGGAGCACATGTCCGCAGGGGACATAGGCAACTTCTTTGAAAGATGCAGATCCAGGGTGTGGGCTTCAGGCTCAAAGTTTCCGTCGCAGGTCTAGCATGTAGGATCTAAACTTTGTGTTCGGAGGCATTTCCCGAATCTTGAACGTGCCTGCCAGGGCCCGGGCATTAAGCATTTCCATTTGCAGAGACCTTGATACAGGGTAAGTCAGAGTTGTTGACAATTGGGGACGTGATGGCACGGCGTAGTGTTCATGTAAAGGACCACCTAGCATCAGCCTCGATCAAGCTGGCGCAGCCCGAGCCGCAGACCACTCAAAATGACATGCAACAAGAATCCTCTTAAAGAAGCAAATTCTCCATGTCTTGGCCCACGTATGAAAGCCCACACGCTTGGTGGAATCGTTTTGGCAGCCATCAGTCGGATGGCGCCCAGGACAGTATTCAAGAGTCGAAGAGGAGGGTTCATCTACATGAGCGGGGAGGCTTTCATTGACCATTCGGACCCCATCCGGATGTTTATGCGATGGCAGCAACTTCTTGCTTTTGGATTGTACTGTGTTTGTAGCTGCAGCATCATAGCACTGGAGAAGGACAAGAGATCACAGTTCTTCGGAAGATGTTGAGCCTATATGAGAGCCAACGGTGAACCCTTCTTGGGCCAGTGTTCGAGAACTATCAGCTTTCAAAGCTGAAACAATAAGGTAGACATGAAGCCCTTCTATTGCACCCAGCAAGCTGACATGTTGCGGTCTGAGAAGTTAACCTGAAACTGAAGTGTCTCAGCCTCTTCGGTATCTTGTCAGTCCTAAACCCTGAAACTGGAGGCTTCCCGAGTTGTACTCCTGAAATAGGTCCCGGTTCCTTAAACACTACTTAACGCAGCTTCAGAGAGTGACGCATCTTCTTACAAACCTCGCGGACATAGTTTTGGAATGCAAGACTTGGGTCCTGGCTACTTTCTACGTAAGAGGTCCGTGGAAAAACAACTGTCTTGAACTTGAAAGTGACTATTTTACTTCTTGCAGAAGCTAAGATCCTCAGCTTGGGATGTGATTTTTCTAGAATGGGGTCCCAGTTGCATTCCAAAAATCAAATGCCAGGCGTAAGGAAGTATTATTGTTCTTTTTTTGAGTGGGGACTCTCGTGGGAATGTGATTTGATTTCGACAAGTTGGGCGCCTTCTTTTGTGTCATGGTGGGAGACGTTTAAAGGTTGTGATGAAGAGTATTTGTTTAAACAAGTTTCACGTTTCTCACACCCTCCAATCTGACACTGACACTCCATCATATTTGTGAATAAATCCCTGGATATTGCCCCGCAGAGCAGCAGGAACAAGCCCATCTCCCCCTAAACCCTCAACTGCACACCGTGAATTCTGAGCCCAGAGCCCGAAACCAATAGTCAATAGCCAATAGACAAAGAGCTCTGGAATTCGGTTCAATGACATGAGACATGAGCGGAAGCGATCGCTGGATCAAACGGCCGCACAAAAAGCAGGTGTCTGGAAATCGGGTGGAGGGTTATTTCTGGGGTATGCATCCAACCCATACTGTTTGGGGACTGACCTGCGAAGGGCTCTTGTTTAAGGTTTCAATCATTTGGAAGAGGCTTAAGACTCAGCACTCGGGGTCAGTTGGATGAAGGGTCTGAGGCTTTGAGGGTCTCAGTTTGGGCGGACAATGACTGAGGAGTTGAGGGGCTTCACAGTGGTTAAAAAGATCATAAGTGTTTTTCCCGTGCTGCTCGCAATAATTGCCCAAGTGTCATTGTCAGGAAGGAAACCAACAGGGTAATCATCATTGTACCTGCCCAGCCTGAGGAGTACAACACAGTAATGATGATAACAACAACCCACTGCACAGTATAACTGGTTGCCCACGATCCCCATCATATGACCAGAAAGCGCTCCTCTATGAGCACTACGAACAACGCTTCTACTGCTGCTGCTGCTGCTGCTGCTGCTGCGACTATTACTACTGCTGCTGCTACTACTGCTGCTGCTACTAGTATTACTACTGCTGCTATTACGACTACTACTACTGCTACAACTACAACTACGACTACTACTTCTACTACTACTTCTATTACTTCTACTACTTCTACTACGACTACTACTACTACTGCTACTACTACTACTACTATCGCTACCGCCACCACCACCTCCCTGGGAATCCATGCCGGGAACCACTGTTCGCGGATCTTGGGGATGAATTGAGCCTCAAGCCGTTGACTCACAGATCGGAACGCCGCCATGCTTCCATTCCTGTTTCGATTGCTCGTGCTACAGCCCAACCTGTAGATCCAAAAGGGAAAAAACTCCCTGGAGCCCGTAATTCTCCCCTAGACCCCTGTCCCAACGTGCATGCTCATTTTGTTTATGGCCCTCTGGACCTAGACGATGTCGGGTGCTGAAGCCTGAGACATGCATGTAAAGGTCCCAAACAGAAGGGTGCAGCTCGTTCCGTGCCCAGCATGGGTGCTGCAGCCATCACCTGCCCGCCGCTGACTTATCAGCCTGTGGAGGTTCAGGCTTCAGAAATGCGTTTAGTGCCTCCCGGCATAGCACTCAACGTATAGGTCCCGGAGCTAGTAGAAGCATCCAGAAGACTCAGGCATCTACTCGTAACGTGTGATGGTCGGTTGCGTATCGCTGAAAGTAAATCGGGACATCCATAACCCAGCTTGCCCCGTGAATTTTGGTATTTAGAGGTTGGGTGCTGATATTGCCCTTGCCCTACAACAGTTCCACAAATTTTGTAACTGTAGTACACTTATTCCCAGAAGAAAGGTCTCACATAGGACTGTTATCAGGTGAGGGCAGTATCCAAATTGGGGGTTCAGCTTCTGCCACGTGTCGAGGAAGCTTCGTATCTTGGCACTGGATTCCTTGCTGTCTTGGCACCCTGCAACCTATCCAACAGCAAAAGCGCAGCTAGTAGACTGAAGTGTCCACAACTTTTTGGGACTGTTTCCCTGTATCTGCAGCCTTGCCATCAACATTCTGCCTTCAACATTCCTCCTCAACCAAAGCTACCAAGCAGCTTTAGCCCCCAAGCTTGAAGGGCCGATAGACTACTTTAATTCCTAGGACTTTAGGAATTTACAGATGTGAAGGGTTCCTGCATCAACAGTAGTGATGGCCGGTTACACTGGAAAGGAGCTTTGCAGCTACTGCAGTATTCTGGCACCTGGACAATCCAAGTTCAAAGGAGCCCCTAGGTTTGCTTGTATGCAATGGTAGATTGTAGAAGCCACCTTCAATTCCTGAGCCGTAAACCCTAAATTCTGGTACTCTCAATCCTACAGCCTCAAACTCTGAACCCTGAAGTACGAAAGTGCAAGACCAGGCCCGAGCACTGCAAGCACGGTCAGAGCGCCCTCGGGCCAGGGTCTTCGAAAGCTTGTCGGGGAGGTGATTCCTCAAAAAGTTTGAGCACGTTCGGCAGAATTGTTTCCAATATATCGGGTCCTGCCCTTCATGAGTTTTCCTTGAGATTTTCAGATGATTTTTGTGACGCTTCTAGCTGAGACTCCTCCGCCACGGTGTTGTAGTGTCCGTGACAATCTTATTAGAGACGGGCATGGAGTTGAGGCTTTCCACTGTGAAAAATCCCGCTGGCTGGGAACTAGAGGCCTGAAGCTAGCGCCTCCAGAGAAAGGATGTCTACCCTCCGCCTCTAACACTGAACGCCATACAGAGTTCCGCTAAAAGGACAGTAGTGGTAATAGGGCAGTTTTTCAGGTTTCATCTTAGTCGCTGTGGATGTCCAGCTTGGGGTTCAAGCCTTCGAGTCTTGGTTTGCGTGAGGTGTGGGAATCCGGATTGTACGAGGCAAAGTAATGCAATGAAATGCATTCAAGAGGTTGAGTTGAGGGGTTGGGATTTCTACGGAAGCTCCAAGTGTGACACCTGCTGTCTCATGGCTGTCAGAGGGTTCGAATTGGCGGCTTCTCTACGATCCCGGGCCTTGCGTTCGGTGCCTTTATCATGTATGATGGGAAGCTTTTATGGCAGTATAGTCGCAGTATTAGTATTAGCCATCTTCATTTTCTTTGGCTGGGAGAGTATTTTGTGCATCGCTATCGCCTGATTCCCCAAGTCCCTAAACCCAGAATTCTGAAACCCCTCACACCCGAAAATTACCCTACACCCCCTCACCTTCTGCACCCCGCCCCCTTCCCCAAACTCTAAGCCCTACGACCCTTGAGCACCCTGCTGAGGCCGTCGCAGGATGAGGTGACGTCACTGATGGATCTGTCGGGCGTGAAGGTCCTGTTTTGGGCAAGGGCATTACTTGAGGGATTTAGGGTCTGTGAGTGTCCAAGGGGACGTAGCGTGAAATTTTGGTGTGAGGGCTGAGAGGGGTTTAGGGCCAGCTACTTTGCATATGGATTGATTACAATATTACATACGATGGAGGCTGGGACTTACTGTAGGAAGAGTTTGCAATTTTGAAGGTTACTGCTGATAATCCTTACAGTATACACGAGTGTCGTACCTGGAGCCAGATCATTTTTTGGCGTCCTGTGCCCTAGCGCTGTCCATCCAACGTATGGCCATGTAGAAACACACTTAGGCTTTTAATGGTGTAACAAGAATCTGCAGAGCCACGCTGCCTGCTACAAGCACGCCTTTTTTGATTCCACCATATGCCCGATGCACGATACGTTCACGCCATTAACATGCTAGCAAAGCGTAAATTGTATATCTTGACCTCTGTAATGCTAAGGCGCCCAGAGTTCTGGATTCCAGACCTAAGCTTCCAAAATTCTGAAGCTCAACACATTGGAGTTTCTCGAAAAACCTTCACATACCCTCTGATGTGCCCCGCATCATCTCAATTCCGCAAGGATTTGCCCAGCTTGAGAAAAGCCAATTCCTAGAACCTTACACCATGGTGACGACTGCAGGCCAGGCGCGCGGACCCCAAAGCCCAGCCCAAACCTTAAAGTTCTAGACAGTAAGCCCACATATCTATCAAAGCCTGCCTCGCCAAGCGCTTCCTTGGCTCAACAGCCCTTGGCGCGCGGCTGCTCACCCGAAGGTTCTGCAGAAGTCATGGTTCCTGGGCCTTTCCAAAGAAGTGCTGTGTAGAGAATTCATATTCAAGAGCAGCATAGACAGCGTTTTGGCTTTGGGGTCTAGGGTATAAGTTAGGGGTTTTTGCATGGGCAAGTATAGGGAAGGTCTGATATTCGGGGTTAACGTATGACTTTATTCTGGGTCCAGGACCAATAGTGCACAGGCGGGCCGTGTTGAGCTGGCACTGAAGATCCGCTTAGGAAAGAGTTGCGCTGGATATTGAATCGACATTTGAAGCCCATTGCCCAACATCCTAATCCCAAATCCTGAAGCAGGGTGATGGCAATATCTCTGGGGCTTTTTAAATGCAGAGGTCCAGGGGTTTGCAGGTGTTCGTTGCGGGAGCGGGGGTAAAGGGATTGCGGTTCCTGGAGGCCGGCCTTGGCATGCCTGATGAGAGATAACAGGGATTTGGATTCTATTGGGCAGGTAATGCAGATGCAATCAGGGCTGCACTGTCTGCTGAAATCCGTGCCTCAAGACCGTGAGCTGTGAGGGGACGCCCCTAGCCCACCCATTCTCTCAAATTAGTGGGCCACATGATCCCTGTCAACCCATTACTGCTATGCATATACATATGTGTGCATACGCATGTCTAGTGTAGGGGCGCGATGTCCCTTTCAGAGCAGGTGTCCAGTGGGCCTTCGAGTGATGATGGGAAGCACGTCTTTTTCGTTAGGGTTCCTGGATTTCTGGTTGGGATTCAATTTGGTCCCGCAGCCAAGAGCATTAATGTCTACCAGTTCAGATGGTTTTGTGCTGGTGAAAGAAAATGCATTGGATATTGGACACCGGGGCCTGCTTCGGTTTGCTTTATTGGCTGGGAGGATGTTTTTTTTCACGCGCCAGGTAGATCCCTGGTGCTGCGCTGAGGGCGCTTCGGGCTGCCCGATGAGCACCCGCGCCCCTCCACCGCTGGCCGTGTGGCTTCATTTCGATGCGGCTTTGTCAGCTGCACGTCCTGCAGCTTGCCGTGTGGTTTTCTCTTCAGCTGCACGCCATCAGCTTGCCGTGTGGCTTTCCTTTCAGCTGTCCGCCCTGCAGCTTGCCCAAGCCGCGCCCTTTATCAATTGCTGCCCCGTGGCCGCTGCCCACTGCGCCTTGAGCCTCTCTCAACCCCTCACACATCCCCTCGCTTCATGCACGGCCAAAGGCCCGCCATGGCCCGTATCTACTTCACGACTGCTGCCCACCCGCAGCACAGCGTTCAGCACTTGTCCAGCGCCGGTCCTTGAGCCTCGTCTTGCCCAGCCCCTTGTCAATTGCTCTCCGTGTGGAGCGCCGCCTTGCACGCCCACCCTCTACCCTACCCCGTTCCCCTTTGGGTTTGCTCTCAACCACTGTCCGCCCCCGCAGTGCTTTCCTTCCCGCTGCCGTAGCCCTACTGCCCACCCCGCAGCCCTGGGTCAACTGCGGCGCGCTCCGCATCTGCGCTACCGCCCTCCCAGCAGCACCACCTTTCGGGCCTTCTCTCGTTTCCCCCTTCTTCATGAGCGGCTGTGGCAGGCCTATCCGCTTCACGGCTGCTGCGCCTTTCTGGTGCCCGTCCTTGGCCTTATCTAGCAAAGGCGTCTGGCCTGGTCCTGCTCCCCGCGCCTTTCCACCTCCGAGAAGTCCTTGGGGCGGTACTTCAAATGTTTTTGTTGCTGTTGACCTTGACCTGCCCTCTCGAGGCGGTTGTGCTCAATTAATTTCCTTGATGACCAGCTCCTCGGCCAGCTCGTCAGCTGTCGAGCCTTGGACCGAGCCTCCTCCTCAGTGGCGAAGTAAGTGGCCGGCATGGACCAGCTTCTTGGTGATGGGATCGCCGCATGTTTTGAGGCCTTGTTATATTTCTGCCCCCGCGCCGCGCCGTGGTTTGCTTAGCCTGCTCCGTCCTTGCGCACCAACTCCTCGCGGTGGACCTTGGCTTTGTCCCACAGATTGCCATGGCTCTCACTTCAAGTACCACCCCGCCCCCACCGCTTGCCATGTGGCTCTCTTTTGAGCTGCATATCCTGCAGCCTGCCATGTGGCCTTCTCCTCAGCTGCAACCCTGCAGCTTGCCATGTGACTTTCTTTTTGGTTGCACGCTGTTTCGTTCAGCTGGCAGCTTGGGCGTGAAGCCTCTTGGCTGCTTTCACTTCATGCGCATGGGTCATGAAGACTGCCATGAAAGGCTTTCAGCAGCACCTGCCTGGGATGCTGTTTGGGTTTCAGCGGCCTTGTTGAGGTATTGCGCCCTCCTTTCCACGGCGTTCTTGGTGATGGTGCGCCTGTTGTTGCCCTGGAGGGGGAACTCTCTGCTGGAGCCAGTGGTGCCAGCCCAGCGATTGCACAGCGCCTTCTCCTTCACACTGCTCGTGCCTTCTGCTCGGAGGGCCGGGCCATGTTTGACTAGGGTACTCTTGTGCCGCTCCCGGTCTAAGAGAGAGGGCGCTGCTTTTTTTTTCACCCCATCCGATATTTCATCATGTTCTGGGCCTCCAGCCCTCTGTCCGCTCCTTCTCTGGCCCAAACCACACTTCGTACCTCTAAAAACCTATGCTTGGCTGCTTGTGGTATATATTTTACTTGTAGCCTTATGCTACGCCGCCCTTGGACAGGTTCGCACGGGGCTGATGAATCATCAGCTTGCGGAGACCCCCCGAGATTCTGGGCGGGGAAGGGTGTGCCCCTCGCAGGTCGACTCCTTCCTTCCTTCCTTGGAGATTGGAGAATTGTGGCAAGAAGTTCAAAAGTGGTAATAAGCCGCATCATGGCCATTTTTGCGAAGCTCAGATTGAACGGTCCTGAGCCCTCGACCCAGGCTCAGCCGACGCCGGTCGCCGGCGTCCCAATCGCCGCAAAGTCCGCGGCCTACCCGGCAACTCGGTTGCTCCATGATGGCTCTCTGCAATGGTAAATGGGTTTTCAGAGGCCCTAAGTTACGGCACGTGCCCAGGTCGGCTGGATGGCGCACTGTTCTTGAGGGCTTAGGATTCGTCAGGGTGCAAGATTCTTCCGGATTTATAGTTACCAGTTACCCACTTCCCTTAACGCCGCATGTTGGGAAACACGCCTTACGCATCAAATCGATGTTAGAATCATCCGAATTTATGCCTTGGGGAGAGCTTGGTTGTTGCCATCGACGGCTGGATTCGCGGCTAGATGGAACCTCAGCTAAGGCAACGAAGCGAAGTGTTAAACTTTAAGCATGATTCCTGCATCAGTATCTGCTCTAGGAGGACGGTCGTTGAGGGATAGGCCGGGGGCGAGCGCAGGAGTGGAGATAACGTTGTGTAGGGGCCTAGACAGATAGGAGACTTGAGTAATTCATGCCATGCCAGCTTAGAAGTTTTCATAGGTCACAAAAGAACAATTTTCCTAATTAGTTCCGGAGACACCTCCGCACACTTAAGGCCTTTACCAGTACTTCGAAGGCAGGGGGAATTGTTCTCGACCCGACAGGCTTCAACCTTGAAAGCCTTCCAACCATTACTCCAACAATTAGGGGTCCCTACCATGTACATTCTGTTGGGGTCCGTGAAGGGACCCAATGATGGGATCCCCCCCACATGATCTCTACAGATTTCCCATTTTCCACCCAAAACACGTTGCAAGACCTGACCCAAGCCCGGGCATTTGGCATCCCAAAGCTCAGCCGTCTGGTCGAAACCTTAAGCCTTAAGCCCAAAAGCCACAATCCAAAACGAAAAGCTAAGCCCCCAAATCCTTCACCACAAGATCTTGCCCACCAGCCTCAAACCCAGAAAGCTCGAAAGCTGGAGGCCCCAAAGCCTGCAGCAATGCCGCAGGATGGGCAAAATGGATTTGCTAGAGATAGGGCTCCAACGTCCGCATACTTGCCAATGTTATCCTCTTAAAATCTTTGCGCTACCAGAGTAAACCACATCTAGCCATACCTCGAAATCCTATTTCATTATAGGGTTCAGCGCTTAGGATAAAGAGCTTACAGTATGACATGCTCTGGGATGATGCTTAGGGACGTGAGGTTGGCAATGGTCGCTGCTCAAGGTCTTCTGTGTGCAGCAATTTCTTTGGTGGCTTGCTGCTAAGGAATTGCGGGTTACCAGAGTCACCAGTTACCATAATCAGGAAACGCCATCATCTCCCATGTAGCTTGAACATCCTTGACAGCAACCCAGTCTATATTGGGGTTTTACAGGTCAACGCAACATGAATTGTGGAAGCCCCCAACAACGCAGTCATAGGCCTGCAAGCCATGATTTCAATAGCTGGGACTCGCTTTTTCACTTAGTCTCTATTGTGTCATGTTGACATAGGCTCTTGCTGTGGGCCAGTTTCTGGCGGATTCGGGTGGTCCAGGTAGATCTTAATCTTCACCACGCTCAAGACTTTTTGATCTTTGTGCATTTTTCTGGCGAAGATTACGGAATTCCCCAAGTCATAGTAATGGAATTGTTTTTCCCTTTCTATGCGCTGAATGGCTTTGTACAGCCTGCACTGTAGTAGCAGACAAGCCAAACCATGATTCAAAAGCTTGAATCCCATTATGCCACCACCCTTGATTGCAAACCGTAACCCAAAGCCTTTAACCCCAAAACTGAAGGCCTCAGCTCTAAAACTCCTAAACCCTCACGTAGTCGCTGTTGTTGTGCCATTCCGCTGGGTTCTGTAGCGCGGCGAGCCGAGTGCCATGCTTGTGTTGAAGCCTGCAACCTCCTAAATCCAGCACCTAGCTGTCTACCAAAACCAAGCGCTAATTCCTGCCCAAGCTTATAAGCCCTAACGGACATTCCTAACTCCCAAGAACCGCCAAAGAGGTGTACTACCGCCCTGGCACCGTCACCGCCCCAGCCACCGTGACAACCTACGCGGCTCCCCCGGGTGCTCCAGTGGGGCAGCCGGTTGCGAGGACCATGGTCACAGCGGCTCAGAAGAATCAGGGTAGTTCGGAGTCTAGGTCTTTGTCGCGGCAGTTTTTGTGTTCTTGTTTGAGAAAGTATGTTCTGGGCACGATTCAAGAGCAAATCTAAGCAATTTCATGTCTTCAAAAAGCCTATACCTTTAATGCAGAGATTAAAAATCTTCTCGGTGATTTCCGTGACGATGATGCTAGTCAGTTCGTTGCCGCCTTCATGCCGCTACTGTCGCCGTCCCAAGGATGGGTTCAGGAAAATCCCGAAATAAGGCCGGGACGAAGCCAGGGCCGTATCCCTTGGACCTGATTTGAAAGACTCAGGTGGCACCAACGCCAGTCGGACACTCAGGAAGATGCGGTGGCAGTGGTCCTTCTTTGTCGACAGTTTGGATAATGGCTTAAGCGCAACCGCATCGCTGATTTCCCAAGTGTTGAACCTTGCCGCGCCCACGAAAACAGAAACATTGACCCGACGAAGACAAGATTTTCCTTGGAAGGGGCATCTATGAGCTGAGGAGAGTGTAAGCTCTGCATGCGTTCCAACATCCTTTTGTCAATCCATTCTTTAAGCCCTGACGCCCCATGCCCAGCCCTCGCACCGTCAAGATTCAACCGACAACCTTGTTCTGCATTGGTAGCCCGGATAATGCTCCGCTGGAACAGAGTGAAGTTTGCCTTCCGCAACTCCGAGGTGCCGACAGCCTCAGTCACCTCCACCCCACTCTCCGTATCTACGCGCACGCTTGGGCCCGCATCGTCTCCGCACTTAAAGTTTAGGCTTCGAGGTTTCTGGGGTCGGCGACAAAGACACCATGAGATGAAGTTCGTTGCTGAATGCCGACGCAGTCTTTGCATGGAAGAAATCCAGCCTCCCCCACAGTAACAGTTCTGTAACATGCATAATCGCAAAGCGCATTGTCAGTTCTCAGTGGGCCTGTCCAGGTAGAGAATCAATTCGGGCTATAGCCTTGGTCCCCCATACTTAAGTATGGACAACCCTCGTCCGTGTGCAAAACGGTATTGTCGCTTCCGGCAGGATGTAAGATGTGAGCTAGGTTGCCATAATTGAGTCTAATTGCCTATGATTCCTGAAGCCCCACGCCAGATCCATACCCCGATGCCCCAAAAAGCCACGCACGCTAACCCCTGACCATTTAGTACATCCGAGGTAGGAGTTCCACAAGTTGCTACAGCTTTGCCCCCGGGAGTGCGAGTCGTTCGCACTTCCCAGTCGCATGGCAAAATTAAGAAGTCCGTTCCAGGGAAGTTGAAGTCGGCAGAATTGAGCACACCCTGTGCTCCTTTCCATGCACGAAAGTGTTGTGGTACGAAGGTACGAAGCGGTTCCAAAGATTTCCAAAGATTCAGACCAGGCCACTGTTGGTGTAATTTCCGCATGTCTTTGTCTTTGTTTTTGCGGGTCCTGAATGCGGCGAGGATGCGCCCGATTGACACCTATTTACAAGTGAAACACAATTGGTAAAAGGAAGCAACATTGTACACCTGAGCTCACCTGATGCAGGCCCGGAATGCTCAGCATCGGCTTCAACCCCACGATTTGCATCCAGTCATGCCAGACAGCAGCAGAAGTTCAAAGTCAGCGAGTATGTCCAATGTGGTCTGCGAAGCCAGCGCAGGAACTCCATTAGAGGTAAAGGTCCCTGTAGGTCAAGCACTGCAGGTCCCTAGTTTCCACATAGCGAATTCATGCGATCAGCTGAGCGCTTCAGAGACTGTTGACACAATCACACGGAGTGCGACCCCGAGAGATTCAGATGCAACCTCTTGGCAAGATGCCGTCTCGATTCTTGTGAATCCACGCATCCCCAAGCGCTATCGGCGCTATCCTACGACGCCCGCTCAAAATCTGACGCACTGAATCAGTTCTGTAAGGCCCGCAACCGCCGACGTTGTCGGAAATCTTTAGTCTTGCCTGTTTTTCTATCCAATCGCAAAAGAGGCTGTCGGGTTGGGTTGCGAGAGGCCGCGAAGCCCAGCCGCCTCTTGCGGTTCTTAGCCCCAGGATCTGCTCCTTAGACACTACCTCTGAGCCCCGGATCCTGACGCCTTAAGCCTGAACAATTGAGACCTCGATTGAGTGCCGAAGCCCCAGCCGCTCTCGTCACTGTTTTTTGTAAAGACTTTGGCAGCTGCCAAGGTTCATCAAGTTTTAGGGGAAACCTGACCTCAAGTACCTGAAGACTTTCAGTGAGAATCCTAATGTCCTGAGGCCCAAGCACCCGCCAGTGCTAACCCAAAAACTACTCTAACACCTGAAACCCAAAGTCCTGCAAGTGGCAAAAAGCGCCTAAACAATGAAATCCACACCCTAAAGCTCCACACCCCTAAAACCCTTTTCTGGACAGCATGGTGCCCTGCACCGAGGCCAATGATGCAGACCGCGCAGGTTAAAGCTGCCTCACCAGCCAGGTGGATTTTTTGTAGGGGTGTTTCCGAATTTCCAACAATTAGGAGTCTTTCGTTTTGGGGCCTCACAGCGGCGATAGTTTTGGGTTCTAATTTATATCATGGATCCTATACAGGGCTTAGCATTCATAAGCTGGGGCCTCTCAAAAGGATTGCAATGCAGTATCATTGGGGTCGACATGCGGTGCTGGCATGCGCCTGCCCTGCAGATAGAAATTTTGGTTGGGATTTTTTTGTGAATCCCCAAACTCCAAAACAACTCGCCAATAGGAACGCTGTTGGTCATCCCGGTCCCGTCTTTTTGGGCAGACTTTGGTAGCACCTCTAATCGGCTTTGTGGCAGGGACCTTCATTGAAAAGATAGATGTATCACCGACGTCCAAAGCTTCTGTTTTCAAAGCCCCAACATGTAGATGCCTGTTAACAGTTGGCCTGGGCTTGGAGCCATGTTTTTCTTCAAACGTGTAAGCACAAGCTCGCGGCTTGACATTTGGACGTGCATGCTGAGCTCAAATTGGCTAACAACGATGCTTGTGACTGATGCCGACTGATGCCACAAGAGTTGGCACTACTAATGACGCCGAACGTGGTCAATGCTATCATACCTGTTTCTTTTGCGAAATTATGGCCCACGAGGCACTTACCTGCGCAGAGCCCCTGCTGCAAGGCCCAACACAGTTGGTGGCCCCGCGTACTCTCAAAGCGCCTATGAGAGCAAGCACGAGAAAGACGCGCAGCTGCAAAACTTGCTACCTGGCATACATCAGTCGTACAGCTGATGCAAAAATCTTGCGTAACCTTGTAGCAACAAACCTTCATGACTTCCAAGGTTCACGCTACCCAGGGTCATACGGGATTTCTAGTGTGAAGCGTAGTAACAAGCATGCCGGAATGTGCCGGAAAGATTGCAAGATACTATGGAATGAACGGGAGTTGTTTGGGGCTACTTGAACATGTTGGGGCTTGAGGCTCATGGAAGGGTTGTTTAGGTTATGAGCTTATGCAATCAGATAGCCAATAGGAAGTAGCATCCAGCGCAGCCAGTTGTACTGTTCGTCTCGTGTTGGGGCATGCTATTTCGACTTTTCGCACGAGGAGCAATCTCGAAAAAAGACAAGCTTTCGAACAGATACCAAGCTGCCTCTAGGCCACCACCCCAGCCATCAGCTGATAAAATTGAAAAATCGAAGTTAAACTCCTGGTCCGAGAGGCATCCTTCAAGAAACGTGATTTTGGGCTCTGAACCCTAAGCTTGGCTGTGTCGGCCGAGACCTTGCGCGTTCAAGTCGTGAACCCTTTCTGGATGCCATCAAACATGACAGAGACGTCTTGAAAGATGACAGGCTGCTAAGCGTCCGTAAGCACTGCCTTAGACCCTACATCATTTTTTATCCGAAGTCCCCTACTCAACTCTAAACCTTGGATCCTGTTTCAAGCCTGGGAGAACGAAATCCTCCTCTTCGCTAATTCGTAAGGAATGGTGAATGCGCTGTAGGCACTGTTGCGGCGACTACTACTCGTTCCCTCAGTCCCTGGTACGCACCAGGTACCCCCTCTGAATCCTTCATGTTGACCTCTAGGAAGGAACTCCGAAAGACGTGCGGGCTCAAAGAGATTCCCGTCCACGATGGCCTGCAGGCCTCTCGTCTGCAATCAGGCGTTTAGTTTTCGCATTTTTTTCTGCGGTTTGGAGTTCAGCGTTTTGGGGTTTAGAGTTAAAGGTGACCGATTTTTGGAGTTTTGGGGTTTCGGTGGGCGTGGGGTCTAGGTTTGCAGCAGCACCGGGCTCGGTGGGCAACCCTGAGTCGTAATGGTGCAGCAAGGGTTTCGGGATACGGGGTTTAAGCCTAAAGACGCGCCGGCCTCAGATCTCAGTCCGTGCTTCAAGAAAGACGTTTAGGCTTTGGCGTTAGGGACTCAACTGTGAGTCCTGTAGGCTGTCATGCGGCCGCACAGCAGTGGTGAATCTATGGTAGTAGCTACATCATGCTACATTGCTTTGATGACGTGGGTGTCTTCCTATGCGGCGTTTCCGTAATTAGTTTGGGTGGCAGGTTGTACATCCATTTGTGCATTTACGTCAGCTGTCCGGTGGCAAGACATGCTCGGTCAAGACGCGGAACTTGCTTTCGGATCCAGTTTGCCCTGCATGCGTCGCAGCCAAAAGGGAGGGAAAAAAACACGCGGGATTCTTCTGGGTCTTCAGGACATGTGGACCCTTACGTGGATAGACTACTCAGATGGAAATGCGGAATAGAACTTCCCGCTGAAGATATCATCTCTCGGCTGCCCTAATCTTTGTGAAAACATCTTGTACAGTCCAATCAGACTGCTCCTGATCACGGGCCTTGGTGAGCTGGGCAATTCATTGGCTATGATTGGGCCTTCATTTCCAGAAGCATTCAAATTTTCAGACGTATTCATACCTTCACCCTTGAGCCTTGAAGCCCACATCCTAAGTCCCAAGCCCTTTTTCCTGAATCCAAAACCCGAAGCCCTGAGTCCGAACCCTGAAGCTTCACAAATCCTTGAAGGCTTTCAAGAGCGCGGCGACTACGTTGGACAAGGAGATGGAGCTTCCTGGCTCAGGGCCACCGCCAGAAGTCGTCAGGGTTGAGGGTTAGGTGCAGAGTTCATGGCTCATGTCAAAATTACACGCCTGAACAATTTCCTAATACCATCTAGTTCCTTTGCAACTAGTATCTACAGTATAAGATACCTCAAAGCCCTATTGTTGTCAGCTTGCATTAGGGTTTGATGTTCATGACATTGCTGGGGCTTGGCTATGGGATGTCACTTGTCACTGCCTGCTCCAGCCATGCACTTAGACGCTGGTTCGGGGAGGGCTTGAGAGTTTGGGCTAGAGGACCTAGGCTCAATAATCTAGGTTGCAGGCGTCTCTCAAAGCAGGTGGGTTCGAGGGATCCTGGGACATTTAGGGAGCGCAAGAGGTCCTCGATTGAGATTACATTTCAAGTTTTAGGGGAGTGCCAGGTGTGCGATCCAGGCTGGGGCAGTTTTGGCAATAAATAGTGCTTGTACAAGGTTTTGGAAAGTGGAGAAAACGCATTTGAAGAGTTTAGGTGGCTTGGGGTTCACTTCTTGGGTTGAATGTATGCTTTCCTTTAGCTGGCTTTTGTTCAGAAGTGCGGCTCTGAAGCGATGGATGAGGCGTATGCCCTGAAGAAGCGGGGGTGAGGATGAAGGGTTGGTGGAGCTTTGAGGTCCAGTCCAAGGTCCAGGGTCACGGGTAGTAAGCAGGTTTCTCAAGATGGCCAGCGTGCATCATATGTCTGCTGGCACGCTGGCTTACCGTGCCATGCCATGCCCAGAGTCCAATATCCGAAGGGGTCCCCCACATGCAAGATTTCTTGCACTGCATGTGATTCGGTGCTAGCCTTGAGACCCGGCCCCCATTCCACGAAATGCTAATGTCCTAAACGAGAGTTGCCACTAAACAGCGCGAAGATCTCAACACTGGGAAGCACCAAAGATTGCAAGATTGTCTTGTGTTCCCTTTTCTATGTATTCATGGGGAGCTATCAAGCCTAAGGCCGAGAACCCCAAGCCTTGGACACCCTTGCTACCTCAAGGCAGACGACCAAGCTGACACGAGACAAGTTCCTTGGGGCTTATGCGCAGCTGCTGACGGATCACAAGGCTGCTCGAGAGATACGGGTGGTGTGAGGGCCTTCGCGCAACCCAGTTGTGAAGCCCAATTGCCACAACCACAACCCATGAACCTTCAAGCAAGAGCATCAGCTGGAGCTGGGTAGAGCCGGTAGGAGCATCCTGCACACCCTCAGATTGCATCATCGGTATCAAGCCGGCATGTAACGCACTCCAGTGGAAAAGCTGCCACAAGCGGGCGTTGCATGTGCATGTTGGACGGTTGACATAGATGACCGTCCAGGCTCACGCGAGCCTTCCCAACCAGAATCCTTTGTTCGGGGGATTAGAATGCAAGCGCCCCACTTTCGTCATTGCAGATGGGTGGCTAAATGCACTAAGCCTCCAAACCGAGTTGCTGCCAGGAGCATCGCAACCCCAACAGTCCTGAGGCCTGAAGGCATATAGCTATAGCACTCAAGTCCGAAACGCCTTAAGCTTGCAAAGCCCGAAAGTTGAAACCTTTACCCTCCCTCCCCCGAATCCGCATGCAAACCCCAAAAGGACCCATGCCCTGTGAAAATGAGGGCTTTGTGGGCTTCCATGTAAGTTCGGGGCAGGGGGCACCCCGGAGAGGTTGAGGTACCCAAAGACGAAGTCAAGCATGCAGTGTTCGACTTGTTTGACCGCGATGACAACAACATCGTTGCAGCCCGATTTGGTTTATGTCGGCCCGCTTCAGGAAGCACCTGGAACAGGGCCTGTAGTAGTTAAGGGTATGTCAGGGAAGCTCTTGAAGGTTGAGGTTCAGGGGAAGAGAGATGTCCGTTTGTATTGCTTTCGGCAAAGCAGGCAAAAAACAATGCTTGAAGTGGTTGTTGCATTTCAGGTGGGGTAGGTTGGAACTCGGGGCGGGCGGCTGCACACGCATTCCTCCTAGAGACCCTTGCCTCTCTGGCATGCTGAATGCTCAAATATCCAGGCCCAAGTCCTAAACCCAAAAGCTCTGAAGACTAAGCCAAGCCAAGGACATGATGGAGCTTGTCTGTGGGATCTCACTGCTTTGCAAAGGCTCCGAGGCGCGCCCATCCGGGCTGAGCGGTTCCCTCCTGGAGTGGGTTGAGTGTTTACTCAGGGTTGAAGCATTTGAGGCATTGGGGTTAAGGGTTTTAGAGTTTAGGGTTCGGGGTTTGGAGTTCAGGAGTTCGTGGTTTTTTAAAGGTGGTTTAGGGTTCAGGGTTTCAGGGTTTCAGGGTTTCAGAGGAGATTGTTCTCAGGGGATGGCTTCAGTGGGGTCCCTGTGATAGGATACAGAGTACGCTGTGTTTACTTGCAAGGGTTGCATAAGAGAACGCTAATGATAGGATTTGAGCCTTTTTCCCACCACCTCTGAAAAGAAGGAAGTCTAGCTTAGTCTTTGCTGTTATGGCCGGTTGCATTTTCATGGGTCCAGGGTTTGTTTTTTTGCAAAGGTGTGGCTCGGTCCTGGTGTGGCTCTGGTCCCTTGGTCTGGTGGTGTTCTGGTCCCGTGGTCCTCTGGTCCGGTGGTCCTGTGGTCCTTTTGACATATTTCAATTTGCAGCATTTGAGACGTTCCAAGACCGGCAAATGCTGCAATTTGCAGCATTTGAAGCATTCCAAGGCCGGCAAATGGTGTAATCTGCAGACACGTGCTAAGCCTAGCGAATGCTGTAATTTACAGCATTTGAAGTATTCAGCACATGCTGTAATTTGCAGCGTTTGAGATGTTCCAGGGCCAGCAAGCAAGCGCTGTAATCCTCGTAGCTGTCGTCGCTGTCACTCTTGGAGCCTCTTCGGCCATCCATGCTCCGAATAAAAAAGCATCATGTCATCACCATGTTTGCAGGGAAGGAAAATTGTGCAGATCATTTTGTTTGCTACTGGTGGGGGGGCTGCGCCCCCTCAACCCCCCCCACTGCTTTAAAACCATCATGTCATCACCATTTTTGCAGGAAAGAAAAATTGTGCGGATCATTTTGTTTCGCGCCCCCCAAACCCCCCCGCTGCTTTAAAGCCATCCATGCTGCCACTAAAAACATCATGTCAGCACCATGTTTGAAGTAAGGGAAAGTCGTGCGGATCATGTTGTTTGCAGATGGGGGGGGCCCCCAACCACCCCGCTGTTTGAAAGTCACCCGTGCTTGCAATAAAACGGCAGCATCACGTCATCGCCATGTTTGCAACCCCCAACAAGTCCGTTGCAAAGCCCCTACCCAACACTAAGATCCCTAATCAATACAGCTGATATTAACAAGACTGCATGACTATCTAAGTAAGTACCTATGCTGTTGGAGCTATGGTATACTCTTACAAGAAAAGAGGCCAGGCAGATTTTTAGTTGCACCTTACTATGCCTCAATTCAATGGCTCGGCCCAGTGCTTGATGGCCTGGCTGGGCGTTCTGTCACACGATCTAGGGTTTGGGGTTTATGATTTAGGGTGTAGGCTTTGGAGTCTAGGGTCGAGGTTTTTCGGGCTTAGGGTGTAGGGTTGAGCGCCAGGAAAAGTAAGTTGTGCGGATCATTTTGTTTGCACATGGGGGGGCTGCGACCCCCCAACCCCCCCGCTGTTTTGAAGCTATCCATGCTGGCAACAAAAAGGAATCATCATGTCATCACCATGTTTGCAGTGAGGGAAAGTTGTGCAGATCATTTTGTTTGCAAAATTGCGCGGGGGTTGCGCCCCCCCAATCCCCTCGCTGTTTTCAGGCCACCCATGTATGCAACAACAAAGAAGTTGTTGAGTTTCACCGATGGTTGAGACCAACTTAGAATTTTCAGTCCACGCTGGAACGCCATGTGGTTCTGATCTTGGCCTCTCAACAGTCCAAGGTTGTTATTCTGGCAGGAATGGTTTTAGGGGGGGATGATCGTCTGCGTGGATTCGGCGCCTTTGAGCGCTAAAATTTGAGGACTGGTCGCTTTAGATCACGAAGGACGACCCTGCAGCATGCTCTCGTTTGGTCCTAATCTCCTGTGGTCTCGTGGTGGTCTTCTCGTGGTCTCCTGCTGGTCTCTTGATGATCTCCTGTTGGTGTCTTGGTGGTCTCCTGGCGTCTCCTGCTGGTCTCCTGGTAGTTTCCCGTTGCGCTCCTGTGGTCTCGTTGGCGATCTCCTTGCAGTCTCTATCTGGTGGTTCGCTTGTGGTCTCTTGCTGGTCTACTCATGCTTTTGTGATGCTCTCTTGGCTCTTGGGGATCGCATATGGTCTCTTGTTGGCCTCTCGTTGTAGTCTTGCACTATTTGGGGCTTACGCTGGCATAATAGGATAATCGTCGGAATAATACCATATTTGATTATATTGATGTGTTTGTTCTTTCGATAATTTTTGCACATCTATATCATGGCCAAAGTCCTGCGCTGGTGATGCTGCTTTGCCTAAGCTTTCACTCTGCGCAACATCAAAGCCATGTTTGCGAGCGCAGAAACTTGAAACGTTCCAAGCAGTTTTGGTTGATGCTTCGAAGCTGTGCGGGTGTCAGCATGTCCCCTCCCGCACGGAAGTATGCGATTGACCTGCCCATCAGTCGCTGCCAGAGCTCAAGTGCTTGAGATGTTTAGCCGTGAGGGGTTGGTTCATGTCCATGCTGGGCACGTGCAAGCTAGGTGATGCAAACAGTCAGCATGATTACAATGATGAGGGATGAACACGCGAACGATGGTGATCACAGTGCAATTAAACCAGCAGTCAGTAGTAAGAGTCTTGGTGGCAATTGGAAAAATGATAGTAAAAAAGGTAGGAGTTACCATAAGCATAGTCATAGCCGGAGGCCTCGCAACAAAGAGAGAAGGGTCAAGCTTTAAAAGCGTGATGTCACGCATCATTCATGTAGAGGAGGTTGCCACTGCAACGACACAGACGACACCCACAACATCAGACCAGCACTGTACCAGCACCAGCGCCAGCGCCAGCAGTTATAATCCTCAGCTAAAACACCGCCATGGCTGACATTCAGGTTGTCATGTTTGCATATCCCTGAGCTCCTCCCTTCAATCCAGCACGTGGAGTGTGCCAGCCTAGAGTTGCCTTCAGTTCATCGCTTCTGTGACTTAGCATCGTGCAACCGCTGGATGAAGAGAACAATAATGAAACAATGTAATAATTTCATGGCGTAGGCTGTCATGTCGGAGTTTCCTCGCCATGGCTGCTTTGCGTTCCTTAGTTGCGCGTGGTTTTCTTCCTTGCCAAACAGGCCCATTGTAAAAAAAAGCGGGGCAGCAAAGCAGAAACAATCGCCAACTGCCAGGCCGGCACGCACTCTTCTTGAGAGCACATCTGACAGCAATACTGTGTCCAAGGCGAACGGTGTGCAGAAAAAGAGGTTAGGAGAATATAGTATGAGCACATCCTAATCATTATTGTAGTAGTGTAATATAGTATAATCAGAGTATTGTAGTAGTTCTATTATAGTATTATTGGAGTATTATTATAGTATTAGTAGATTGCAGATTTTCAAGTTCAGAGATTTGCAATGTGGGCCTTGACTGGGAACCGGGGCCCTTTGTTTCAGTCTGTTTCATATGGTGCTGGCGACTTCAGCGTGGCTACCTCGGCTTTGTGCTTGCATCAGCTTTGTTTGGGCATTAGGTTTGTGCGATGAGCCCGCTACCAAATTGACAGAGCTGCAAGAACTGCTGGTCAATCCGTTCAGGACCCTGTGGCAAGCTCTGGTGCGCTGTGTGAAGCAGCGCTTTTTGCGAAGTTTTAGAACAAGGCCTTGAGTGCGCCAGTCTTGTACCCAGCTTTGCAAGCAGGATCTTCGGTAACCGCTGCTACTGGATATGCCACAGCCCAACTTTCAATATTGGTGCATCAGTCATGTCATCATCCAACGTAAAACGGTCAGTAGTCAAATGCACTCAGGAGCCACATCCACGAGCAATGGCGGCCGCGCAAGTGTTTCGAAGCAAGGGCCTTGATCACAAATGGAGTTTGGTATTGGGGCATGCTGTTCTTGCGCCAGGTTATCATTGCCATGCTGTTGATCCTCCGTGAGACTGTGATCGGCATTTCCTTGTCAGAGAGTCCCCAAGTCGGAGTCCCCAAATGGGCTGCGTGAACCTGACATGGATCCTGCAACTACTTGCTGCGCGCGTGCTGCAATGCAGTCCGAGTGGTAAACAGTTGGTCAGCAAAAAATGCTGCAAACTTGAAATGGCGATGGCCCGAAGCGTGTTGACCAGTACTGTCGTGTTCTACATCTACACTCAGAGGAAAAGCTTCGGAGTTTCTGTCATTGTTATACTGTTGTCATTATTGTTAGTTAGTCTTCTTCCTATTATCATTGTTATTGTAGTAATTATTATTAACCCTAATACACGCATATCTCGCCCAAAGCAGGGTGTGGCCTTGCCCCATGCTTATGGGAGGACTTAGTAAAACATATTGCGCGCAGCATGGGATGCTTCGATTTTTGTCTTCCTCAAGGACATGGTCCAGAGGGGCCTAGACAGTTAATCTATACTAATATTATTATAGTATTATCGTACTGTAATATTAAGGAGTTTTCGGCTGGCTGCGTCCACAGCCACGGGAAGACGCAGCCTCCGGACGGTCCGGGGCTGAGCAGAGATTGTATGAGTTTTGTTATTATAGTATTCTTTGTTATTATTACTGTTAGTATTGTTATATTATTACTTCTATTATAGTATTATTACAGTATATATTCATTATTGTAGTATTGGTATAGTATTATTATATAACATTATTATAGTATTACTATAGGAGTGAAATGCTTCTTGGCAAAGGTATCGGACACATAAAGGGATTTGACCACAGTCGTCGGACCATGTTTTTTGGGACGGCCGGTGAGCGCCGTAGGAGCAGCAAATTCGAACTGTTTGCGAAATATGTCGGAGGACAAGGCTAGGCGTACAAGTAGAGGCCGGAGAACCACAGCATCCAAGTGGAGTTCATAGTAAATAATACGATAATGCTTTGCACTTCAAGGGTGCCCTCAATTCACCCATGCAACATGTCTCAAAGCCGTTGCGACGTAGCATTCAGGGAATCAGTAGCTAGCATTACTACTGTTATTATATTATTATCGTCTTATCGTAGTGTTATTATAGTATTATTACAGTATTGTTATAGTATTATGCGGTATTATTCGTCATTTTTGCAATCCAATTCGCCTAACTTCGAACAAAGCTTGCTTGAAACCATGCCCCATGCGCAGTAATCACCAGAAGGCAAATAGGCATACGGAAAGGTTTTGGGTTTAGGGTTAAGGGTTGCTGTGGACACCTGTTTCGAAACACTGGCCCTGTTTCGAAACATTTGTTCACAGCATACCTGTCATCAATCCATTAATCAATTAGTTCATTATTCCATTAATCCAATGGTTCTGGCCCTATGAATGAACTAAATAGATTAATGTATTAGTTCATTTCCAAAATGATTGAATAAACTATTGAAACTGGGCTTGGCAAACCACCCATTGTGGGCCGCGAAATTGCTTTATTTGGCTCCAAAGCCATGAAAATTGCTCTAAAAAGGCTCCAAATGGCCTCTACCAAGGCACCCTGCGAATCATGAATGGGAATGTTCCCCATTCATGCTTCGTGACTTAACGGTTTTGGTACCCAAAATGGCTTCATTCAGCTGCGATGCCTCGAAAAAGGCGGCCAAATAGGCTCCAAATGGCCTCTGCCAAGGCACCCTGAAAACCATGAATGGGAACGTTCCCCATTCATGCTTCGTGGCGTGGCGGAAATAGTTTTATTCTGCTCCCATTCCGTAATTTGGCGAATTTCCAGTCTATATTTGTGGGCTCCAAACTGGGGGTTGGAAAATGCACATTCTATTCCATTCAGATGCTCAAAACCAATGGGCAAATCCATGGATCCATGAATCCATTACATTAATCCATTGATCTGTTTGTTTTGGCCATATGAATGAAATTAATCCATCAATCCCTTAATCCATTAATCCATTTGTTTTTGCTATATGAATGAGCTTAATCCATTAATCCATGTGTCTTGGCCATAATATGGATGAGCTTAATCCATGCATCCATTTGTTTTGGCCATATGAATGAACTTAATGGATTAATCCCATTCATATCCCCAAAATGATTGGATTACTGGATTCAGCTCACCCATATGCCCAGAATGATTGGAATATTGATACTTAATGGGTTATTGGATGAATGGATTAACGGATCAATGGATTAATGGATTAATGGAGAAAGTTCATTCATATGGCCAAAACAAATGGATTAATGGCTTAATGGATCAATGGATTAATGGATTAAGTTCATTCATATGGTCAAAACAAATGGATTAATGGATTAGCGGATTAATGGATTAATGAATTAAATAATCTCTCATAAAAGTAGGTAAAGACACATGGCTCGAAACGTTCGGGATGTTTTGAAACATTTGGGGTATTTCAAAACATGTGACTAGCTTGTGTTAATCTTATGGTTCAAGGATATTATATTTTATTGTCTCAAATATAATATTCTAGAGTTTTCTCTAAATGCATACATTTGCATATGCACATATGTATATGCTTTAATTTTGAGAGAGTTTCTCCCGCACAGACACCAGTTGCAAGAAACACACAAATCGCAAGCACCGTCCCCCTTTAACGTTTTCAATGATTTCTCCTTTCGAAACACAAATCGCAAGCACCATCCCCCTTATATGTTGGAAGGTTTTCTTAGTACAAAACACGAACGGAAACAAGTCTTAGTCCAAAACACAAATCGCAAGCACCGTCCCCCTTAATTTCCAGAAGAACTTCTCCATCCAAAACATCAACTTTGGAAGACATTCTTCTTCCAAGCATACATCGCAAACACCCTCCCTTTAAAATAATAGAAGAACTAACCTTGCAAAACACAAAGCGCAAGCAACCATGATACAAGCCTACACCTTAGAACCTAAACATTGATCCAACATGTATTATTGTTGGACGTCATCAGCTGGAGAAGACGTCATTCTAGCACGTCTCAAGAACGAATCCATATACTGCTTCTCTGTATCGTTCCAACTTTATCGGAAAAAACCACAGCAAAGCAGGCAAGAAACCCTTGAGGCGCGAGCGGAGTGCACTACTGTTTCTCAACACACAGCAAAGACCTGTACCTATACAAAGTTTCTGAGTGCTAGTGCGAGAGCTTGTGCAAGTCTGCAAAGGAAGCTATGCTATTTGCTTAGCTCTGCTGGCTAAGTACAACGTGCATACTACAGTATATACATACATGGCTCAAGGGGCATGATCTGTAGCCCTCCCTGAACCAAAAGAGGCCGCAGTTGTGACACTGACCCTGAAACCTAAGGTTTAGGGCTTAGGGTATACGAGGGTCTGGGGAGGGGTGCTCTTTCAACAATTATGATTGCTAATCACAATACTAGTGTGTTTTGTGTGTTGTCAAGATACACAGGAGTTTTACTCGTGCCCCAACTGAATACAGCTGGGGTTGCAGGTGCTCGCGCAACCACATTCATGATTGTTTTTGAATTATTGCTCCCTCCCCCTCTTCCATCTCATCCTCACCTCCTCCCCTCTCCTCTACCCTCCACACCCCTGCCCCCCTCCACCTCACCCCCTTTACCTTCTTCCCTCACAAAATAACATCACCACTCATATCAGTATCATTAATATTATGAATATTATCAGGTCTCGTTAATACTGTTCATATTATTAGTAGTGATGGGAATGTTATTCTAGTTTTGGTGTGAGCAACATGTTGCTGTCAAGATAGATGCTGATATTATTGATATTGCACGTTCTACCGCTCATTCCATTACTGATGAGTAATGCTATGATGCAAAGCTAACTACAATTGCTGTTGCGTGTACTTGCATAACCGCATTCATGATTGCGTTTTTTCTATTCGGCTCCCCCCCCTATCCCCTGTCCTCCTCACCTCCTCCCCTTTCATTTCCCGGCCGCCCCTGACCTCCCTCACCTCTACTAAAATACAGGTAAGGGTAAATCGTACAATACATATATATATATGTGTGTGTGTATGTATATATATATGTGTGTGTGTACGATTTACCCTTACTTTTATTTTAGTAGTTACGAAAGCAAAGTTCAACATGATTTGTGGCCTATATCTGTCTATGAGTATACCAGCCATGGTTTTTGCTATCCAGAACATAGATGTAGTATTAAAGATACACGGATACTTCATCATTCTTTGGTGTTCTAAATCCTCAGACATAGAACTCTGTACAGTTCTCTGCAGGGTTCTTTATAGTTGTCTAGCCTTGTATAGACACTCATCATACGCATATCCATAGATATAGGTGTCCAAATATCATATGAATACATGCAAATATCCGAAACATTCAGCAAGAAGACATGAACATAGGTGTCCAGATTTTCTGATGGAAATCCATACAAAGACTCCAACAAAATGAAACAGGTGTCCACAACACGCCCCTCCCTAGGCTTATCGACTCCGTCCCCACGCTCCGCAATTTCTACCTTCCACCTTCCACTTCCCTTCCTGGCAGGCAGCAGCATTCGTAGAAACCACGCTGCCGTCATTCATGTTGGCTTGCACTCTTTTCAGGGAGAGCACAACGCTCTCCTGTGGAAATACTATTTTTATAGTAGTATAGTATTATAGTAGTATTATAGTATTATTATAGTATTATTATAGTATTGTTATTATTGCATTTCCAAAACAGAAGGCGGTGGACAGCCAGGCCGGGCAAGCCACAGCACAACGTTTTCAAATCAGGATTCCGATTTGTCGCCTAGTGCCACAGGGACAAGAGCAGAACCCAGAATATGCTATTGCCGGCCATCCAGCCAAGTGAGAGCAAAGCTAAGGGAAACATGGTGCGAGATATCCTCACAGCCAGCAAAGGCACCAGGCCTTCAGCTTTGCTGTTGGTTTGGTAGAACAATGGGCCCCAGTGCAGACACTCTGTATTGCAGCGTGCACATCTCATATTTGTTGGCGCCAGGAGAACCCAAAAGGAGATTCAGCTGGTGCGAGGCCATTTTGTGTCAGTGTTGTTCTTGCCCATCCGTTTGTTGAGCTGGACCATGTCAGGCTGTAAAACTCGTACCTGAGATGGCACCGGCCCCAGCCACACAGCAAGTATTGGAGTTTTTGCCGTTTTGTCCTGATCTTCAGGCGAACATGACCCGGCAGGACCTTGACGTTGTCTCGCCCTCGAAAATGGACGAGCCAGCAAGCCGCCGTGACCATTTTCCGATGTCATGTGTGGAAGGGAAGGTTGTGCGGCTTACTGTGTTCGTGCTTGATATTTTCAGCATATATCTTAAACCCGGTTCCTATTCATAGAACCTTCAATGATGTGGTGATGTTTTTAGAGTTCCATCCTTCCGTATCAACCAGCAAGTAAGCTGGAAATATCAATCCCGCACCTAACCCTGATTCGTACCCCAAGTCCAAACGCCCACGCCTTTCCCAGGGAACTAGTTGAAGGAGTGGAACGTTGCAAGGCCAGCATATGTCGTAAACTACAGCATGTAGAACTTTCTAACACCAGCAGACGCTGTCATTTGTAACAGCTGAAGAATTCCAAGACAAGCAGAAGTTGTATTTTACGGCGTTTGAAGCGTTCCCAGACCAGCAAGCGCCCCAATTTGCAGAATTTGCTATATTCCAAGACCAGCAGGCGCTATAAATTACAGCTTGTGAAGCATTCCAAGACCAGCAGATGCTGTACTTGCTGTGGTGTACAGCATTTGGCCGTTCCAAAACCAGCATACGTTGTAAATTACAGCATGTAAAGCTTTCCAAGACCAGCAGACGCTGTCATTTACATGTACAGCATTTGGAATATTCCAAAACCAGCAGACACTGTGTAATTTATAGCGTTCAAAGCGTTCCAAGACCAGCAAATGCCATAATTTACCGAATTTGAAACGTTCCAAGACCAGCAAATGCTGTAATTTGCAGCATTTAAGATGTTCCAAGACCAGCGAAAGCTGTATTTTGCAGCTTTAGAAACGTTCCGCGAATGCTGTAGTTTACAGCAGTTGGAGCGTTCGAAGACCAAAAAGGAGCGATCCACACCTTTGCAAAAAACTAGCCCGAGCCACACCATTGCAAAAAAAGACCATCCGGCCATTTTCATCAGGTGGGGATGAGTGCTTCCATGGGCGCTGTAAAGCATGCACCCAGCTACCTCCCGATTCAAGGGTCCTTCCCTGGCCTTGCAGCATTTGCTTGTTCTGCCACAGGATGACAAAATCCAAGCGGTATTCAAAGTGTTCGATGAGAATGACGACGGTGGCTTGGCTTTCTGGGTTCTCAGATCGGCTTGTGCATAGGGTGTAGAGTCCAGAGGTAGGAGACACACATTTCGACTCTGGAAGCATGCGAGGCGCTATTGATGACTGAAGATTGCTAAGCTGAGCACATTACTGGCTCTTCTGGCTGCTCCCCTGACAATCGCTTGTGACTGCTGTTTCTTCTGGAGCTATGTTGCACGCCCCAAAACTACTTCATGACTGATAACGGCTGGTTCCGGCGGTCTTGAAGGCCCTGACTGCCCAGCATTGTGCACCCAACACTTGTCGCACTTGGTAGTCTCTGAGCTTCGACGAGTGGTGGATCCTTTGATTGGAAAAAGCAGTCAGCGCAAAACGTTGATGTCACCAGGGTGAGGTCCCAAAGTCGGAAATTGTAAGAAGCTAATGCGCCGCCACAACACTTGCAGACAAGCAGATAGGTGGCAGCATGATTATCTGGAGGCTACTGCGATGCCTGCTTTTCCTGTCCCAGAGCAAAGCCAGAGCAAATCATCTCCACCAGCTTCTACTTTTGTCTTTCCTTCCTCTTTGTTGTTGTTCTATAGTTGCGAATCGACAGTATTGAAACCTTTTGTCACGCTTGGGTGGGACTGGGTCGACTTCGGAAGCTGTTCAAAAGGAGCGCGCAGGTAAACAGAGTCTGTTGTGCCATCATGGCCTTGCGCTCCCCCCACCACCAAAGCGCAAAATAATTGGAAGAGTCCGAAGCCCAAACAAAACTTATAAGGTCAAACCGTAGTTCTGAAACCTGAATCTTACATGTCGACCAAGCAGCAAAACTGCCAAACCCCCGGAGCTCAAATTAAGCCATGTTTCGTATTACATACTCATTTCATGGTAACGTAAAGTAAGTTCAGCAGCCAGAAGCCTCAAGCTTCCATCCCAGGCTTCATTTCCATGGACGAGATGTACAAGTTCCTGACCTCGGTCGCTCGGGCTACCATTGCCATGCTGATAAAGCCTCATGTCGGAAGTATGGTCCTCTGAATTGGACCATAGCCTGTGTCGGAGGGTTCTAGCGACCCCGACGAGAAATCCTAAAACCTAAGCGTTCAAGCCTGAAACCCCAAAATCTCAACCAGAAACCCTTGTTTGTCCAGGTCTTCAAGGTGGTTCTGACGCCTGCCACTTGTCAGCTTCTGGGAGAGGTCTTCCAGTCGTCTGGGACAATATTCGGAGTATCATTTTTTGATGTGTCCATGGATGGGGGTGTTTGTGACGGTCATAATTTCTTTTCTGCTTATACTGCGCCATGTTTCCCAGGATGGGTGGCTCGAGGTTTGCGATGGTTGGTGGCTCTGGGTTGGGGAACGTTTGGGGTCTTCATGCTGTAATTCGTTTGGCTTTAGGTCTTAGTAGTTTTTCTTACGGCCCACCAGGCTTTCAAACATCTACTCGTCGAAGCTGACCCGTGGTCTAGGGATGCCAATCACCTCATCCTTATAGTAAGCGCATCCACCCGTACTAACACAATCCCCAAATATTCGTAGACATGAACATATTGGGAGAAATCACCGGGCTGGGGAGGTCATTGTTGGGGGAGGTGATGCTTTTGGTATTCGGGGCCAGGCAGTTGGACCTTATTCTTCGCAAAAAACGAGCTACGTGAGCCAGCAGTGTCGCTAGCAGGGCAGAAGAGTTCAATACTCATATCGCGGCAGACGTGGCATCCACCAATCGTCACGACACAAGAACACAGTCAACTCATGTTATCAGCTTAGTCAAGAGGCTTTCTCATTTGGTGTGGAAGATTACACTACTACATAATCACCAATATTCTTGCCCGCACGCAATCCTTAAGTAATGGTCGTATAGAATACACCCAGGCCCTACTCTTATTGCTGAGGCCCTTACGGTGCTGTTCAACCTGAAGTCGCTTCTAGCAAGCTCTTGTGGACACGTGCGAGCCCCCTCCGACCCTCCAACATTATTTTCAAGTTCTTCAGTGCCTGTGGCCTTCTTTTTAAAGAAAGGTTAGTCAATCAGAATGAGGGAGAGTCGAATGGACAAGAAAATGGAAACTGGCACGAAATTGGGTTTGCGAAGGGAATGCTTTACAAATGTGGTCCCACTTTAGTAGTCTGTATATGGTTCATGCCCTATGCCTATTTGTTTGCAACGCTTGTTCGACAACACGACGCAAACTGTCCAGGCTGTGATCGGCGCCATGAACAGCATGGGAGTGAGTGTTGAGTCAGCAGAGGCCTCGCATAAGTTTACTCTTTGGCTTTGAGTTCCCCAGTTTGTTGAAAAAAAATCCTGTATAGAACCCATACAAATTAAATAAGGGCCCAGAAATGGACCATAGAAATTTGACAGTCTGGAGCGGCATCACCAACAATAAAAAATAATAAGGGTTGCGAAGGATGAGGGGTCCTGTTTGTGGGTCCACAATAAGGGCTGGAATTGGTATTGGTTGGGGGTTAGGGGACGCCAGTGTTTGGAGAGTTTCCAAATCTCTGATAGGATATCTGCAATGATCACCGCCAGCGCCCCGAGACCACTGGCAGACAAGAAAACTTGAGCTCTCCGAATGAAGGAGAATTTTGTTGGTCAATTCATGTCAAGGTTCATGAGTTGTACTACGTTACGTAGGGTATCTTGAAAGACTCGGGTTCTGAGTAGCAATAGTCTTAGAATTCCTTGTCCTGCTCAGAACGCAGTCAGAGCTAGAGCTAGCATGAGCCACAAAGCATCCTCTAGGTAATGTTGATGTTTGCCACCCCAAACAAGAGGCACTTTTTCAAGTGCCATGCTAGTTTGAGGAGAATTCCAGTAGTTGCAGTTCCTTTGAAACCCCAGTTCCGAGACAAAACTATGGGATTAAACGAGGAACCAGGACAGCTCCTTCCCCCCCAGAGCAAGCGAAAAAAATGCATGGCACTTTGAAGGACAAGCGTCTGACATTTCCAGAAGACCTTAAGAGCAATCTGGAAGGACCTGGCTTCAGTCACAGCCCTTGAGTGCTTCAAGTCGGCTGACTTGCCATCTGGATGAAATGTGAAATGCATGCAAAGATACCGGCCAGGTGTATTGATTTGGGGGTCGGTTGGGTTCGTTGGCTCTGTGGGACCTCAAGGATACTTGGGAGTCCACTCAGGATTCTGATTTTGCGAAAGTCCAATTTCTTGGGAAGGAGACCTTGTCGAACCGTAGACCAGAGCAGAGAGATTGCTTGTGGTTCAAGGCCTACATTCCATTTTGTCAAGGAGGTGATTTAAGGCAACATAGGGCCACCTCTGACAGAATATGACGGTTCCATTGTATTGGCTAACTCATTTTTGGCTGGCAGCTGTAGGCACATGGTGCGTTGCAAGCTGTTGAGAAGGCATTGTTTCCGGGGGACGTGATATGCAAACTTCCGGAGTTTTCTGTCTGCTCCCATACCCAGAAAGGAACACATAGGTGACAAGCCCTCCGGGCACCTTCAAGTCTCGCGCGCAGCCCAACCCAACGAGCTTATCAGCCCCTTTGCGAGTGTAGTGGTCGTTAAGTAGACAGAGCCATGTCTCCAACAGAGCGAATTTTCATTTCGCTAGATTCCTCAAGAGTCATAGGAGAAAGTGTTAAGAAGCCGAGGCCAGGAGTTTTTCACGAGCGCTTGAGGTATATTTACCAGATTGGCAGGTACAAGCCCGATATCCCTCCAAACCTGTCCGGGTATCCTTTCCGAGACGAAGCTCCTGAGGAATCATGATGGGCGCCTGTCTATCGATGAGTGCCTTGGTAGCAGGGTAGCAACTGACAGACCGATGTCTGCCCCAGAGTTTGGAAGGCCATGTAAGATTGCAAGTAACCGGAATTCCCTTCGCGATTCTTGATACTCGTTATCTAAAGGCTTTGCTAACTGAAGGCGGTATGATGTCGTGCAGCTGGCCTGACCTGGCTTGCTTTGCAGAATCCGCAGGAGACAGGGGAGAGAGAGCGGACACACCGTCGGTTGCAGGTACTGAGGCATGTATATCTTCAGTCAGGGCCGTTCAGCACCCAGATCTGTCCACATTCGGACACCTTGCCTGAGGTTCTCGACGTTCCTTAAGGCCGTACTTATTATATTCGGGAGAGGTGCCGCCTTCACATTAGCCAAAGCCTGGAAACCCCGAAAATCAGTGTGTACGTGTCTGAAGCAGCACCAGTGTGCCAAGCCACATTGCTTTTTCAAAGCATCTGTAGACACATGCTAGGTGTCAGTACTTGTTTGCACCGATTGCTACGTACCTGTGGGTTTCCGAAAATTAGGGCTCCCCTTTCAGGTGTTCTTGGATCATGGTAAATTTCTTGGGGCGTATAAGGGCACGCCAGTTTTGAAACCATTCACATACAGACCATCACCTGCTAAGATAACCCAAGAGTGGATACTTGGAGCAGAAATTCCGTCGCTTAAGCCGCACGCCAAACAAAACTGGACCGATAGGGCCGCAATAGGCTACAATTCTTATACGTGCATTTTCAGGGCTGGGTTAGCCACCCAAACCACCAAGACAAGGCCTTGTTAGGAGTGCTGACACCAATACGAAGTTTTTTTCAGAAAGTGCTTAAAGCTTCCGGGCCACAATCCCTTAGTACGGATAAGGTGTACTCAAGAGCCTCAGATAGCCTCAGACTGGTTCAAGATCTGCTAGCAGGGTAAATTCAACAAGTCCGTGAAATGCGGTGAGCATCGATATGGAGTCACATGACCCACAACGAGATTTTGCAGTCTTTTTCTGTGAGAGTAAGGAGTACAATGGAGGGTCCGATTTTCTGATCTCTTTAATGTCTGGGGATGCTATACGCAAACTTCTGCATTCAAGAGCCGCCCCCCAGCATTGCGTACTCGTTATGGCTGTTTGTAGGCAATCATATGCATCAATAGATTTATATGGGATCATATGGAAACCTTGATATTGAGGCTATTGGGGCCGCTGGGGAGGGGTGTAGGGTAAAGGCGCTACCAGAGTATGACATGTTTCTCAGACCACGCTATAGGAGGTTCCAACATAGTTGGCCGTGTGGCGTTTCTGTTAGTTGTTTGGGCCCTGTTGCAAGGATCCTAAAAATCTTGAAGTATAGAAGCGGAGCACCGTCCTGAAACATGACAGCCTAGCTTATCGAGGTTCAAGACGTGGTTCTACGGGCCACGCAACGACCCGGCGTTCATGTTCTCGCCCGTGAGGAAATTGCTCCAGTGAAGCGAGCGGATAGCGCAGAGCTTTCGACTGGACACCCTGCCTTAACCACCATGCCACTATGCCCTACTTGAAAGCAAGCATCTGGAGCCTACAAACATGTCATTGATGCCGCAAGAAACAAAGCATCAGGATCAATTGGAGGCGGATCTATCTTTCCTCGAAAAAGTGACATCCAAGCCTTGCACAACACAGGTGCCTCATGACAGAAAAAGTGAAAGAATGAATCCAAGACATGCTTACAGAATGCTTGGCCAAAATCTTATTATAGCAGGAAGTAGCTTCCAGGGTGCGGGTCTACACAGACATCTGGCCTCGCTCGTCCCTGGCCTACTTCAGGCCCATCTGTAAATTAACTCCGCAAAACGAGGGCAAGTCAAACTTGTCCTTCATCGGTTTCTGGTGCGGATTGAAGGAATGGATTAGACTAGAAGTGACGATTACTATGTTTTAGGGGATTGCCTTGCGGCTACTGTGGGGATCCTTTCCCACCCCTTAGTAACAACCAGCAGGTCTACACGGCATGATGGAGGTAGCATATTTTGAAGCTCTACTCCAATTGTAAAACTGGGAGCCCGTAAGATATGGACTCATTCCCTCTTCTTTGGAAGCCCATCCCAATGAGCAAAGTAGTCCCGGCCTGTTTGGCAATTTTGCGCTGTCGAGCAATACCTGTGCTGCAAAGTGGCAGTGCACGAAAGTCAATTGGGCCATCGCCCGAACCTCACAGCCAAGGGACCAAAACATAGCAGCTTTCCGAGTACAAACTAAAGAAAGGTACTGTGACTGTGTAGATTGCATTAGGCAACGATTGCGTTACGGATTTCGTATAGAGGTTTGGGCCAGGAACGGTGGTGCAGAATCTGGCCTCAGCATGCAACACGATGCATTCGCGTGGTTCCGATTCGCTTCATCGGCCCATGCTGCCGCGTGCGTCTACAATTCAGATCTGTAATTCAGGTAGCAAGACTCCAAGTTGAACCAGGTACTTAGCTCCTTCCAGCCCCAGACACACTATCAAGGGCAAAGGCATCAAAGAATAATTGGATAAGGCATCAACAAATTGCCTAGCCTAAACAAATAATTTGCCAAGCATCAAAATGAATTGAGCCGTAGTCTCTTTCCAATTATTGTTCTTATCGGTATTGCTATAAGTATACGTCATATCCGTATTTGTACTACGAGGAGTACTATTCCCCATTCATTGTATTCTTGCTAATGTATAGAACAGTTATCCTCAACTTTTCTTGATACTTATCAAATTAATTTTTGATACCGTGCACAAGTTCTTTATTGTTTATTGCTGCTTTAGGTCAGTTCTTTCTTGATGCTTATCATGTTTTTCTTGATGCGTCACCCCTATGGGTAACACCAATGTTTCATAGCATGCCGGGCTTGCTTTCGGTGAGCTCAACAAGCCCATGAGTGTTGATCTTATCTCTATCCAGCGCAGCACTCATCAGCACAGGTCCGGGGGGTGGGGATTAACGAGCAACCCAAGGACATGCCTGGGCTAGTCCTGGAAAATATCCGGATTAGAGAAGCACACTGCGCTCAGTCTCCTTCATCTTTTTTTTGTGGTGTGAAGCTGCCTTCCTTACTTGCCTGTGCGACAAGACCAGATTCTGCGCGCCAATCTTATTGCGAATTGAGCGCTGATCAAACCTCAGGAGAAAGTTCCCAACCGCAGCCCTTTGCGAGCTCCGAAGCTTCTTGTTCGTATGGAGGTTTCTCAAAGTAGGGGTCCCTGAAAGAAACATTGGCATCATAAGAGCGTACTTTAATGGAGCTTTGGGTTGGGAATGCTGTGCCGTGGTTTTGAAGGCAATTCACTTCGCTTCTAAGAACATGATGACTGCGGCTACAAACCGCCATGGCCAGCTAAGACAAGATAAGATGACGCTGCCTGCACGAGGACCTGACGAATTTCCCCAAGGATCAGGTAGAGTTTGACAATAGAAAATAGTGATGCTGCAGTTAGTAGTTTAGTAGTTATGTACCTGTAACAGAAGTGATAGTTAGCATGGTGTGACGGCAGCTCTTCTTTTGTCGTGAGCCTAAACTCATACAATTCCTTGCTGCAATCCCAAGACCGGGCAGCATAATTGTGAATGCTATCAACAGCGAGAATCTTGAGTCTCAACTGGCTCATGGGTATTGCACTTTGGGAGCTACTTACTGCTTGCCACAAGTTAAAGAAAGCGGCAATGCAGTTTGCGGGTCACTCTCTATATATATATATATGCTCAAGGCACCACGCAATGGCGACCAAAAGATTTTAGTTTAAATACGCATCCTTCCGGTAGTGTGTAATCCGCGCCGCATCCACGTGGAGATAATGAAAACACCGCCCCCGTATGTAGGAATTTAGTAAGGGCAGGCATGGAACTCATGAAGTTGTGTCTATCCCGCTTGTCAAACGCTGAGGAAGTAAGAGCGATAATCTTAAGGTCATGCTTGAGTATTATTTATATGAGGCTGTGCACAGCTGTTTGGGGGCAACATGCGGGAGTAAAACCAAACTCAGTATCCTGAAAAACGGATCTGTGCTCAGCAAGCCATGGCCCTTCTGCTACCCGGCCAAATACGGAATGCAATAGTAAGCTCGTCTTTACTGTTCTGTACATTGTAGTGCCACTCTGTACATTAGCTGGCGACTCAATCTAAACGCTATAAAGCGACAAAGAATAAAATACGACGATACTCTACTCGTACAGTAGTTGCGCATCAGTTTTTTTATGCAAAAAAAGTTGACGTAGTTTAAACCATATTTCTTTTGCAATCCTATGTGCAGCTTCGCCTCAGGAACCGTCCCGCGTCCACTTTGGAGCACCTGAATTCTAATCTAGCCACCCGAATCCCCTAAGCTCTGAGTCTTAGACCCAAACCCAAGCCAAGCTGTAAGCCCAACCCAAGCAACTCTGAAACATGCAACCATCTGTTGAGCTGTGCTGCATGCTGGCCTAGCTCACAAGCTCTGCACTGTGCCCCGTGGGATCGGCCTTGACTTGCATTATTTCTGCTATTCTCTAGTTGTTCGTGGCTGCTAGTGATCAGTGCGGAGTGAAGGAATGGGTCATAGAGATCATTATGAAGATTATGCATTGGCACTACTACCGGGATCCATTCCTCCCTTCCTTACCACCAGTCCATGGCATACAAGAGCTAGGGATTCATGTCGATGGGGTTTCTTCCAATTCTTTCAGGCCTGGTCAAGGTTCATAGCCGGAAAGATGTCGTTTTGCCGGACTTGCAGTGCATTTGAAGAGAGGCAGGGCTACTTACTATTGTGATGAGCTGTAGTCCTGAATAGTGCCTCTCTGTGGTGACGTCTGAAACCAATAGAGAAGTGTTCTAAGCAAGGTTCCGTTAAGTAAAAATGGCGTGTCGAGCCCCATGCTGGTTTCTAGTTGCCTTAGCCTTTCCATAACTTTATGCCCTTCTTATCTTAATTCAGCCCTTCTGAACCCAGGGTCCTAACTTCCGGTCTTTGGGCAGTATCGCCTTCCAAATTTTAAGCAGTGAGCCCGAAACTCTATGCTGACAGACAAGCACGTAGATCCCAAGCCCTAAACTCACCCAAGTGTCAACTGCGAATAACGCCCCTCGCACTTGGGGGCGGGTGTGATCTTAATCTTCTCTTGTTGAAGTTGCAAGATCACAAGACAAGTGCCTTGAACCTGTCAAGTCAGGGAAGTTCAATCCCTCCTCCTAAAAAACCCGCCACCGCCCAACAACAAATACCTTTACTTCCTAATTAGTACCCTATAGTACCATTAAATATCTTTGATACAACATTAGGGGCTGGAGTGGGAGGCGTTTACCCGGCAAGCGGCCAGAACCCTCGTGGCTTGAATCACGCAATTCCGTCGCACGCACGGAGATGCGAATAGCACCGGGCTCTGAGAGCGTGTTTTGGGGTGTCCGGTTGCATGTCGTGGAAAAGACCCAGCAAGAAATCCGAACAAAGCAGGAAGACCAGGGCCTCAGGTGCGTTGAGCATTTTGGATTGAAGGCCAGGCTCAGACCTAGCAGCTATCAAGGCTCCATGGCATTGGAGCTTCAAGATTACAATTGCCCGTATAGACTCCCGAATAGCATGTGCCCCTACGGTCCTTGATTGCCCCCCACCTTATCTTGAGAAGCAATGTCATCAGACCCAAATCCAAAACCTTAGGCCCTATACGCCTGCACCCTAAATCCTATAGACCCCCTACCCTACGCTCTAGACCGTATACCCTACAGACAAACTGAGCTCTGAACGCAGAAAACCACCCCAAAGCCTCTGCCCGCACAAGCCGAAAGAGCCACTGGCAGACTTCCAGCAGCGGAGTTGTCAGCCCTGCTCCGAAGCGGCGAAAAAGGGGTTTCCGCCAGTAGGGAGGAGGGTTCAGGGCTTAAGAGGTTTTAAGTTTTGGGGTCTGGCATTGTGGTGGCTCACGCCTCGTGCTTGAGCTGGTCGCTACGGCCGCGCCCGGGGAAAGCCCCGCGTGAACCCTATAGGCCCCGAACCCCAAACTACTTAACTATGTCAGACTTCAGGTCGTACGTGGCTTCCTGAAGTCCGGGGGACTGCACAGAAGAGCTTCTACCCTTCCCTTCACGTGAGCTTTACTAGCCTGAAGGGTTTGTGGCTGCTTTTTGCTGGCTCCCCCAACGCATATGACTCAGGGTCAGACTTCGGCGTGGTGCCCATTGTTTTTAAGGTTTAGGGCACGGGGTTTCGGTTTTCGAACAGTCTGTATACCCCCCAAATTCGGGGATGATCAGTAGGTCATTGGGGTGATTTTTAAGGGTCGCCTGCTGAGAGTGCTATCTGAAGGAGAGCCATCATAGGTGGCCTCGATGTGATCGTTGAGTTCGCCCCTGGTGCAATCATCATTCGTTCATCTCTTCGTGTTCGTTCAATCCAGCGGGATTGGGACCCAAGCGTGGGGCGATCTCGCAACTTGAGTCTGGAGTTTGCGCAGTAGCGGAGACTCGCTTATAAACATGGGTTTTAAGCGTTTTGCACGGGGTTGAAGCTCACTCATTCCTCACTCTCTTTGCTGCGCAGCCATCCGGCCCCTCTCATGCCGCATAGTTCCGCGACAGGTTCCTACGCAGGTGTAGGCTTCGCTTGTCAGGTCGCGCAGTTTGAGGTCTTTAAACTGTTTCAGATTTCTGGATTCGATCTTTAGGTCCAGAAACTGTCGGTGCTGTCGTTACTACTTCCCATTCTTGACGCTGCCGTGGACAGGCTTTCTGCGCAGAGGGTGATCTGCGAGTATGCCTCAGATTGCCTCGCGCTGGAGGAAGTGCTTCCAGGTTTGGCGTCTCAAGCTTAACTTTGCCCGCAAGGAATCGGGGAGCTGGAAGAGGAAGAGGGCTGGTTCAGGATGTCAAGGGCGTGAAGGTCAACCTGACACTTCCTCGCACGACCAGGCAGGGTGAAGCTGAGCCGCTGTACGTTGGCCAAGCGGCAGCTTAGTTTGATCCAAGCCTTGTTTTAGTTGGTCCATCGACAGTGGAGCCTATCTTGCACGCCGCTAGCCTCAAGCCATGTTTCAGTGGTTCGTGGTCCAAACAACTCTCAATCCTCAAAAAGTTCCCTAGGTGTGCCATGTAAAGTTGTCTAGGGTACGGCATGCAGAGCCCAATACGCACCTCTATTTGGTTTTCGCATGGTAGCGGAGCCTCCTACGTGCAGTTGCTTCTGCTGATCATTGTGTGTGACGCTGCTAGTGCGGGTGCATCCGCTGGATAAAGGGACCAGGCCTAAAAACCCAAAACCTGTTGACGAGACAGCTGCGTCGTGTGGCACTGTCTGATTGAAAGCTAAAACGGGAAAGGGCGAGAGCAAGAAATGCAGAGGTAGAAAGGGCGGTGGAAAGCATCTCAGCAGGGAAGGTACGGAGAGAAGGCTGCTGCGTGGGGTGGTGCGAAGAGCTGAGAGGTGCCTGCAAAGCAACGAGGACGGATGAACATTGAAGCCGACTTATACCAGAGGCAGCTCAGCTACGCCAAAGCCCTCCTCTTCAAGCCCGTCCGCAAGAGGAAGTAAAGCCTCCGGCTCGGCCGCGACAAAACGGGGTTTTGATTCACAGCCATTTGTGTTATATGACATATATAGGGTGGTGGGCCAGCATCAGGGCCAAACACTTGGAAGTCTTGCAAAAGATGCACCGCCTGGGCTCCTTGGATGCTTGCCAGGGCTCTCATCTTCGGACATGTGGGATGGGCTGGGTCTTTAAGTCGAGGCATCCAGCTTGGGCGATTCTCCGTTGTGTGGCGTGTTGGTTGATCTTGTGAAGGCCTTCACTATGGCTCCTCGTTTGCCAAACTTTGCCTTTGGCAGAATTTAGATTTGTGGCTTGCCCGGTAGCTTCTTACGACCATGGATATCTGCAATCACAGGACTACAGCGCCGATTCCGGTTCCAAGGATCAGTAGGACCAGCAATTCTTTCCATGAGATTTGGTCAAGGCGATCCGCTAAGTTGTCTAGCAATGATCATCGTCAATGTGGCTTCGCGCAGCGTCTTTCTACCTTGGCAGAGTGTTGGGTGCTCCGTCAGCTTGGCTAACATCTGGGAATCCTTGGCTCCTGACCTCGCTTCCTTGCTGGATCTCAATGTGCTCGTGCAGCGCTTGTCTTCAGGTTGGAATCTTCTTGAAGATCATTCCAAGAGTCTGGGCCTGGCTTTGGATTCCAAGGGACGGACCGAATTCAGATCGACCGGCTCGCAAGTTGCTCGAGACCTGGGGCCCGCATCATGCATGTTGGTGAGTGCCACTTTACTGACTTTACTGCCCTCCACTCAGCGACTATGCAAGGTCTTAACCTGAAGGACCCTGAGGGGAACCCGTCCTTGCGCGTGTCATTGGTCAAGCTTCCCACTTGCGACCCGGGGTATGCTGCTAGCAGGACTTGGGAGGGATGCCTTGTCCCCTGTCCTCTCGTAGGTCGTAGGACAAGCGGGGGTCTTGTTAAGCAGGGCTAGCGCCATAGGTATTGCGTGGGAACGAGCGTCTGCATGCTTTCGGCATCCTTAGGCCCCATGCGCTTGTGGGACGCTGCGTGCAGTTCCACCGTGACTGAGACGGCCCAATGTCTCAAAGGAATCGGCCGCCGCACCTTACTATAACTTGTCTTCCTTCAGCGCTGAGCTCAGTCAAGCAACTAGGGACGTCCTCAGGCGAAAACTGGCACTTCTGGCAATGCTTCTCCCCGTACACCTTGTACTGTGGCTCTTGTCGCCGTTGGGGTCACCCTGACATGCAGCTTCACTGTCATTTCTGATTGACCTGTTTGTTGAAGCTCCGCTGCTGTGTCATCTCGAAGAGCTTCCCAAGCTGTGCAAACGCGGTCTCCAAACAACATTAGCGCCTGTTTGGCAGCAACATCAACAAGGTTATTACGTCGAACGAGCCACTCGTTGACGAATGTCTCAACGATGTCAGTGCGAGGTGGGCTTTGCCCTTGTGAGCTGTCACCAGATCCCCTAGTGTCATCAAGCAAAGGAACCAGCAGTCGCCACGTATCAAAGTGCTTCATTATTGGAGTCACCGAGGTCTCACCCTGCAGCAACGAAAGTAACTTTTGGACAAAACCATGGCGCCTAACCCTAAGCAGAGACTGACGTAACCCCGCCGACAGAGGGCCTGCTTGCTCGGGCAGTCCTGGGAGGGCACTGCCAACTGCCTGGGACACGCAGCATTGCATCTTTTGGCGCAACACAGTTGCCATCAGTCAAAAGGTCGAAGGCATCAAAATCTGGCCAAGGCTCGAACCAGAGAACTTTTAGTGGGTAGATAGAAGAAGCTGAAGGACCTCAAGCTGATGCGTTGAGCGAAGCGCCCCGAAGTGAAACGGCTTGGCGTTTGGGATGACTGCGACCTGGCCAGGAGTAAGGGAGAACTCAGAACGCCAGGACGCAAACTGATGGCAGTGAAGCAAGGATGCCTGATGGAATCTTACTTTGCACAGAAAGCGCGCAGGGGCGCCTCATTTTGACCTATGTGATGCTAAATAGTCCTTGCCATAAAGGGTGCCGTTGAGGGGAACTGCGCAACAGTGACCTTTGCGATCAAAGGAAAGGAGGGCGACCCTGGTTAGGTGCATGTCACCCACGACCATGCAAGGCGAGGCTCATCTCTAAACTTCAGCTCTTGATTTCATTCTGTTTGTGTGTTGGAAAGGCCTCCCCGATTTATCTTCGAGCCTCCTGGCGAGACACTTAAGTATGACCAACGGTTGCGAGGTTGACGGTTGACAACGGCCAACGCACTCGCTGGATGGATCCGCAGCTCAGGGCCTGGGCACGGTATTCAGCTCTTCCTCTTGCGAGTGCTTCCGTTTTTCCTTCAGTACGCATTTCATTTTCCGATGCTTTGATGCGAGAGTTGAGTCTTTTCTGCTTAGGGGACTGCCAGGTGGAACATGTTCAAGACGTTCCCACAGGCTATATTTAGTTTGCTATGTTTACAGATGACATTGAAAGGGTGTGACAGGGTGTAAGGATTAGGGTTTGCGGATCTTGGGTTTGTTGGGGTTGAGGACTTAGGTTTCACTGTAGTTGGGACCAGGGATGAGGGTGCAAAATAGGAGGGCTCGGTCTGAAGTTTGAGGGGTTGGAGTTGTAAGTAAACGGGCCATTTGCTGCATACGACTGTTGCAGGCCTGCCTCCCGCCGCGATGCCTTCGCACCGGCGTGGTTGCGCATACTTACATGTGAACTCCCAAGCCCTGTCACATGTCAACAGTGCATGTCTTGCAGTCCATGTACAGTACTTCAAGGAATGCATGTTTCCATGCCTAACATGCTAAAAGCTGACTAGAGCGAGCACCGCTCATAACTTTGGCTCAAGAACGCCCGCGGGGTGAAAAAGGACCGAGGGTAAAATGAAGTGACGCTTTTGGCTGTTGGGAGTGTTGGAACTAGGAAGTTGGCTTCGAGGGTCAGGGTTTAGGGACCAGGGATGTGGGTAGTTTCAAGGCTTGTAACTTACAATTCGTCTTTGCACATTCGATTCTCCACTGGTGTGAAGGCATATTCCATGACGTCCCAATCCCTATTGATCCCTGTATGAATTTTGTATGTATGCCTATACTTGCATATATATATATATGCACAGCGTAACTATACCCCGATAAACCCCTAAGCAAAAGAGAGGACTAGCCAATCAGTTTCCAATCTGTGCGTTACCAAGCGTTTTGTTATACTTGATGTTCACTGGCAAGTGTCTTTCTCTATGGGATTTTCTCAACTTTATCAAGGGAACAAATTACAAAGAATAGTTTTTCCTAGGATTCTGCATGCGGTGTGTTGCGGAAACCTCAATCGATTGCTGGAGCCTGAACTGGCAAAAAAGTGTACAACCCGACCAACATGTTGCAAAGATAACTCTGTCGAAAGTTATAAGCTCTGACTTCCAAAAACCATGTGAATCCTGAAACTTCCCTAGACCTTAAGCCGTGCCACGCAAGTTGCGAAAATGGATGTGAATGGTAAACATGTGACACTTGGAGAGGTAAGGAACATGCTGCAGGAGGAAACAATCCGGCAGATTGACCCCGTGCAGTAATCCAAACGCGCGTGTTTAGGGGTTTATCTTTATGTCCAGCATCATTGGACCTCCGTTTCTCCAACGGCTCTTGCCGGACCCCACAACACAAGGCTCAAATTCACATGCGTTTTTGGATTTTCCGTCCCTGCCACAGGAAGATTTTTGAAGGTTTTATGGGGTCACTCAAAACCCCCAAGGATGCTGATGATGCTGGCCAAAGGCGCCCGCATCAACAGCATCATCGGGGGTCGGCTTGTTTTTCTCCTGGCTTTCATGCTGCCCAAGCCTTCTCGGCATGGGGTTGATAAGGGTTGGAAAGTGTTCGCTACAGAGGCTATGATGCTTCTTTGCGACTGTTATGATGCGTTTACATGGTTCTTTCTTTAGTAGTGGATAAACAATTTGTTGACAGGTGTGTTAAGGGGGTCTTGGGTTTACCTTTCGAAGGCGCAAGAGTGAACAACAGTGCAGTTGAGTAACGAAATTGACCCTTGTGCTGTGACGCTTGCGTTCTGGGCGCGCGCGTGTGCCTTGTGCACAAGGGCACGCGCCCCGTGCGCGAACATCATCAGCACCATTGAGGGTCCATTTGTTGCTTTGAGAGCATGTTGAAATTTACCCGCGCCTCTCAACCATACTGCCGCACACGGGATTTTTCAGGGATTTTCGAGGTCAAAATCAACATCGTGAGCGTGGATATTGTTTTCATTAACCCCAACGCCCTTCTTGGGCCTGAGCCAAAAAAGGTTTGGATTCAACGAGATTCTAAGGGCCACAAGGGGCCCGTAAATGGAAAAATTGCCCCGCAATGATGCTGATTGATGATGCTGGCCGAGCCAGCAGCATCAGCATCGTCAGCATCGTTTGGTGTCATAGTTTTACCTCCTAGATGTTTGAGCTGTTATACGCTGCCAGGAGCTATGGTCTACGGATGCGCATTCAGATGTTTCCTGCGGCTATGGAAAGAAGAAAGTCGCGTGTTTGCTTTCCCTTTTCCAGACATTACTATTCTCATTCACGATTATTATTTTGAACACTCCTACATCTCGTGCTGCTTCTACAGACTTCTGCTAGAACATTTTTCTAGGCCTGTTACTTTTGCCCCTCTTGCTTTTGCTCTCGCTGTCTTTTGCTGTTGGTTATGAAGCCGGCAGGGCCAGCCCACCTGATCGGCCCAAATAATCAGGCCTTGCAATGGCATCCTATAAACAGCTAGAGAATCCAGGTTCTGGTTTGTAAATACAAAATAATCTTACCTCCGAAACGCAAAGCCCGACCTTTAATCCCAAACCCTACGTAAGCCACCTGCCATCGCCCTGTTCAGGCTCCAATAATTCAATTCCATAAGCAGAAGTTTTCGAGCCCGTGTTTGGCTGCTCGATTCTTTCTAGACAACGAAGCCTGGAGAGCACCAGCTCAGAAAAAGATGGCTTAGCTTTTTATGATTTGGAGTTACGGTCTCTCATGCAGGTCAAGAAGCGCAATGATGTAGCATGCCCCCTTCCTTTCAAAGTTGGGCTGGGTAGGGAAAAACCAGTTTGGAACCAAATGGCATCCGTTCTTTCCTTATAAGTTCCAGTATACATAATAGTGTTGTTGCGTGATATGCATACCTAGTGCATGATGCCAACGTACAGCAAACTCCACATCTTGAGTTGAACGAGCCGAGAAAGAAAATGCTTGGTGTTTTAGCCTAGACTTTGGTTTCAAAGGGGGTATGACAACATCTAGACATCATCCAGCCCGAACGCACACTAGGTAAATAGTTCCCCAATTTGAAGCTGTAGGCAGTTCAGCGCGTGCCATCTAGGTCAAGACCCGGACTTCCGGGTGGTTTTTGGTAAGAGTCTCCCTGTCAGGCTGCCCGATGTTGTGTAATCATGGCCAATCTCCGAAGGGGCGCTCATTTCTTCGGACCCTTGAGTGGGACTCTCCCGACCCGCAAATCGAAATCATTTGAAGCAACGCGCTTTGACAATGTGCAAAATAAGGCCATGATCCTGCGTGGACCTTTTAGAGCAGACCAATGCATGGCCGATCTGCTGAAACAAGAGCATCATGTAGGAGGAACCAACCATCAGACATTCTGGAAGACAAAGATCATCTCTATTGGCTTTTGCTCAATTCCTGCTGGACATGGAATTCCTTGTTTTAAGTGCACTATGCCACTATGCCCAAACCTGCAACCCGTGGCTTCGGGCTTCTCCGGCGGCCAAGTTGAAGAGCAGCGCCTGATCCATAAGCACAAACTTTGCAAGTGCTGGTGCTTAAGGAGTGCTGAGTGGACCCCGCAATGATCCCTGTACAATTCGGCGTGCTATTGCCTGTGTTCCCTCCCGCACTGCCCCTTGAGCACCTAACTTTGGGGTGTGGGTCTTGGGTAGTTCAGCGATGATCCTGAATAAAGGGTTTCATAGACCTTGAGCCCTGAACCATATACGTAAGTTACGGCACATGCCCAAATGATAGTCAGGCTTTAGGATCAGAATCAGAAATGACGGAGCAGGCGTGTTCGATGCAGTCTGGACATGACCGGGCCTAGTTTTGAAGCCGATGCGTGAAGCACCAGAAAAAAGTGAGCGTACATCTGGGTCCTTCCAGTCTGAAAGGCCAAGTCCTGAACTTTAGACTCCTAAACACTGAGGCCAACATGCATAGATATGCACGGCCACGCTTGCACTCTGCTTAGCCTGTGGTGGTGCTTGGGCTTCATTCTATGGTTTCGCTGTGACTTTTTCGGTGCAGGTGGAATGAAGGCGCAGTAATCCCGGCAGACCTGGGTGTTGAGCAACGTTAGTTTATGGGCCTGGCCACATTTCCCACAATCTGGAATGTGTGTGTGTGTGTGTGCATAGGTTCAAGTACCTCAGGATGACAAGGTTTCAACACTCTACAGTCCGGCTCTTGCAGTTCTAATCCTCTGCCCGAAGAGCATCCCCTATGTAAAGCACTTTTAAGATTCCCAGGTTTGGGGTGTCCGTTGTGGAAGGGATTATGTGTGCAACCTTTTGGTTTTCCGGTGAGAGTTCAATCCACTCACTGCCCCCAATGTCCCAGGCACTGAACGCTGAACATCTTTCTCAAAAACCCGAAGCCCAACCCCCACAACAAGAAACGCATTGCAGAGGCGCAAGTTTGAGAAGCTTAAGGTAGGTACTTCTCCAGTTGGGTCCCTCGACATCCCCCAAAAAAGTTCTAGGATAGAGGCAAGAAATGACCTAGAGAAGCCTTCAGGTATCTGCATTCGAAGAAGAAGAAGAGGCCAATTCTGAGGTGCCCTTCTACTGCTCAAGTGCTTCTGAGGGTTCCCTTGAAGGCTTCGGCCAAAGACCTGGGAGTTGGGCCTAGGACCCTAGGGTCAGAGTTTGGGCTTGCAACTTTGAGGTTTTGGGCTTGAGATTAAAGCTTTACTGTTTGGGCTTCAGCTCTGGACTTGGGGTTGAGGGCGTAACGTCAGGGTTTTCCCGCATAACGATCACTGGAAGCCACCCCAGACTGGCATGACAAGTATTTATTTTTAAACGGAAGGGCTAAGCCTAGAACGCCCGTTCGTTGCGTAAGCAGGGTGCACATTGAAGTCCTGAAGGGTCGCGAGTGAGCAGCCCTAAAAGGTATGAATCTCTGCGTGGCTGTCCCCAGATCCGTTAATGGTGCAAATACGAATCGTGAGGATAGCAGCAGAAGAACAGAAGAAAGGGACCAGCAGTCAGACGAAGCATGTGTATTTCAGCAGCGTCACTGGGTCTTTAAGACAGATCCGTGATATAGGACAGAGATTCCAGACAGGCATCTTTTTGCATATTCTTTTGTAGAATAGCATGACGAACTTGTTGCCTGACAGTTTCGTGCCCTGTCCTTGACTTCGCCGTATGGGGTTCAAAGCAACGCGCCGCACCGAAAGCCAGTGGCGCAACAACTGGGGCAGAGGCACTTTTTGGGTCCTGGCTGGGTGTAGGAGGGAAGGGGATGCGTGGCTTGGGGCAGGGTTTTGTGAGAATCTCGAGCTTATTCATGGCTCAGCGCATAAGTATTGTTTTTATTCGGTGTGATGCATCGCCTGAAGTAGAGAATTCCTGCTCCTAAATCCTACAGCTTAAACCTCAATCCGAAGCCCCAAGCACCGAACTCAAGAAATTGTCTGAAACCCTTAATCCTCAAACCCTTGCACTTCAAACCCTAAGGCCTAGGCCCTCTCAAATTCCAGGCCATGGCGGAAGCTTTCTAGCTGCCTATGGCTCTCTTTCGGGCGCCTGTCGCACCGGGGTCCTTGATTCTTGTGTCTTGGCCCCTGGAGTTTTCAATGGGTTTCGGTGATAGGAATTTGGGGGCAGGTGGTGTTTGGGAATTTTTGGCTTCTGGTTCAGGTCTCAAATGGTATTGCCATAGATATTTGGGTCCGTATGTGAAGCCCCTACGAGGAGAGGGAAAAGAGGAAGTGTATTGGGTCAGCATTTCTTCTCCCCTCTGCTTGACAATGGCCCCCCCCCAACTCGGTCAGTGTGAATATTGGCCGATAAACTGTGTTTACAGCACCCAAATAACATAGTACCATTGTATAGGGAGGGGAACACTGCTAGTAGGGCGGTCGAAGCTTGCTTTCAGGGGAAGGTTCTGGAGACTCTGTGCAGATTTTGGGGCTGAGGTTTACCGTTCTGCGCGGTAGTCACAAGTTGAGGGTTCCCAGAAATTATGGGAAGTCTGCAGAATCAGCAAAGGCCATGGCGTTTGGAAGAACAAGGCTGCTTTGTGGTCCATGTGTTCGATAAGGGGTTGCTAGTCTAATCATGGAGGGCAGCAATACCCAATTCCTACATCTAAGACCTCTGCATTGTATATGTCTCAACCCCTGACCCCCAACGCAAGCCTGAATCATGGCACCCCACAATCTCAACAGGCAGTCTCAACTCAACTCAGAACCCCCGGCCCAATGACAGGATGGACCTACCACGGCGGCGTTTCCATCAAGATCTCCGTTTCTTGGAGGACCGCGGCGAAAGACCACGTATAGCATAAGTTGTGCATGAAAATTCAAAGAATCCTTATCATTGCAGATCAACAACTGTTGTATGTCAACCTCAAGTTTAGCCCAACAAACTGAAGTGTATGTCAGGTATTGGCCAAGGCGGTTGGAGACCCCAAAAAGGTTTGGAGATGATGCAGGGAGGATAGAGTTGGTCATTCTTACGCTCCCCAGGGTTTAAAATCGGGCCTGCTTTTGCAGGCTTTATGCTTACACACTGCGAGTGACTTTGGGCATTCTCATCAAGGAGATTTTCTTTGATTTCCGCTCTGTTGTCACCTTAGCTGCAGCCCTGATCCCGATCTCTCATAAGACGCAAAACCTTGTGACTTTAAACTCCAAACCGCACAAGCCCAACAGAACTTGTGCGGCAAGAGGTCGTGTATGCTTTCCTGGGCTTCTTCCGAACGCGGCGCCATCTGGACTGCAAGGGAGGTGGACTTTGAGATACTTTTAGCACTTTAGCAGCCATGACAGTTGGAGGTAGTTTTTAGCAGTTTAGCAGCCATGCTTCTGTAGAAGCTTATCATGGTGCTTCTCTAGGTGGTCCACTACTCCTGCACGAGTATATGGCAGGTTTTCTCCGGGCCAAATGGACAGGGCTGGTACAAGGCAGCTGAGATTAAGCACGGTGAAGCTTAGAGTAGGTCTGCACAGCTGTCGTCAACACCGCGCAAGGAAGTCACCATGAAGCGGGTAGGGCAAACCCTTCCCTAGTTACGGCTTTTCTTGGCCATAATTTCAAAACTCTTAAACCAGAAGCTTTGGACCCAAAGTCTTTCCACTATCGAAGAATAAGAAAAGCCAGCAAAATCAGAATATTAGCTATACAGCTACACTACATATCAACAATCAGTGAGCATACGACTATTGCTCTTCATTAGTGATGGCAAAAATGGTAAGGCCCTGCCTGGCAGCCTTGGCAGCGGCCACCACTGCAGTTTGTCGGCGCCGCTGCGGCCAATGCGCCGGAGCAACGGCTCTGCGAGGCCTGGGTGTAGGTGGTTCGGTCTGGGAGATAAGGGTCTAGGGGTTTTAGGATGTAGGTAGAGGGTCGATTTCAGGCCATGGGAGAGGGAGAGAGAGAGGTAGAGAGGAAACGTAGAGGTTAGGATGTAATTAACCTTACATGGAGGTTTTTGAGGTGCTGGCGGGCTTCAGTTGTTTAAGGGCAAGTTCTTGACAGTCTAGGTGCCCTTTGGTGCTTGGGTTTTCAGAACGGAAAGACAATTTTTCAGCATGTTGGTGACTACTCACTCTCTCTTTCTCTCGCGGACTCAGAGCTCTGTCAGCTGCAAATGAGCATGCCACTGCTGGACAGCGAAACTGCTTTGGTCCTCCTAGCTGCTGGGTACTTATGCTTCCTTTAGCTTCCAGAGATGACTAGTTGAAGGGCCTTCGCTAGCTTGCAAACCTGCCACCTTCTGCAATCTTGGAAGCCGAATAGTTTCAGGTTGGCAGATACAGTTACCAAAAAGTTTGAAAAGGAAATCCGCACAGCAGCTTTGTACATTACACCTGAGATTCCTCAATGTCCAGCTGAAGAGCGCTAGGACTTCAAGCCAACAACCCTGAAATCTGTAGCAACTGCTCAGGCGCGCGGCACTTCCGTGTGGATGAGGTGAAGACGACAGAGCTTGAGGATCTATGTCCTATTTCGACACAGCCGGCGAAGCCCCAAACTCTAAGACCCTAAAGCCCCAAACCTAGAATTTCGGGCTTGGGAGCAGATTGAAGGCAGGGGGAGAGCTCTTGCAGAACACTTGCTGGCCTGCTTTGATAGTTGACTTGGGGTTAGACTGGCTGTATGGGACCCAGATAGCATTGCTGTCGGCCCGGGAAACAGTGACACCCAGAGCCCCCAAGTCGCGAACTCTTTGAAGGCCAAGCCTTAGCCTCAACCCTTCACACAAGACCTTACATAAAGTGGAATCCCACACACTGTGCACCCTTGCCCCTGAAGCACATATCCAGCCTTTCATGAATACCCTGTTTCGTTCCAAGCAGAACTTTGCAAGGATGCAGGGCTTGCAATTGCTGATGGAAGGGCCGAGATTGAACCTTAACTTTGGGGAGACATTATTTCCGGCAGGAGGCGTTGCGCTTCTTGGGTTTCGACGAGTTCCCCAAGATGAAAAACCGACAGAGCCTGGCTTCTCGACCGGGAGCTTTGAGGAATTTAGAGCTAGTTCAGATTAGAGCTGCCCGGAGCTTTGAACACCAAGGGTACATCTTGCGGCATACCCAGTCCCTGAATGACTTGAATTCCTCGCCGTACTGCACAGTGCGATAGATGACGAATATTGAAAAGAAATGTGGCCACTGCCCTAGGTGGTTTGGGGCTTCTTAAGCTGTTGTGTCATGGAGGCGCTGTGTATTGGCCAGCTTCGTAAATTAGTTATGTTACGGGGTCATCAGGCCTATAGACATTTGAACTGTGGCTATTGTCGGCAACAGCCGACAGCCAATTGTCTCACATTTGTCAAAACCCAATACATCCCAAAACCTCAAGCAGCAATGCAAGGCCATGCCCGCAATCTCAAAAGCCTGAGCTACACAGGTAAGCTGGATACGGAAGTATCGCATTCCTCATCAGATGCTGGAGGGTGCTCTGTCCGAGTTGCGCAGAGTGCGCAAGGCCTGTTGGGCACGTGGGTTTCGCAAAACCTATGCCAGGATTCATGCCGAGTTGGAGATGGGGGAGTGGCATATAGGGACGAGTATGGGAATTGAGGAGCGGCATGCACCCCCACAACAAAGATTCCAAAATGCAATCCTACCCTTGAGACGCTGCAGGCAAACCCGCAAGGGAGCTTGTAAAATGAAGATCCCATTTTTGCACGCTGAATGCTAGGTACGGTAGTGTGTTATGAGAGGTGCAATGTGCTCCAGGAAGCACTCTCATTTTCTTTGGTCAGCAGCGCCTGAAGAGGGGCTGGGTGCGAGCATGGCAAAACTTGGCCTTGGTCCTGCAGCGTAGAAAGTCCGAGCAAAGCTGGATAGTCAGGTTAGGCCCCAAAAGCTTTAAGGCTCTGGGCCATAGGTTCGGTGTTTGCCCAAATTTTTAACGAATATGACGTCACCCCAAGCTTTACATCAGACCCCGGAATGACGTTGGAAGAGTAAAAACGTTCAACTAGACAGCACACTGATAGGGTCCTGGTCGCTGATCTCGGCAGCAACACCCCAGCCTTGGTGTACCACAGAACAGTCAGCCCCAAAATGCCCTGGACCCTAACGTTTCTTCGCAGACCCCATGATGCCTTGGAGAGGCAGATCTACGTTCAAGTGCAAGTAAAGCCAACAAGGTGGCCTTCTGGGCAAACAACGCGGTTTAGATTTAGGGTCTCGAGATTGGAAGAGTCTCAAGAAGTTGTGCCCTTATATGGGCACCGATGATGCTACGGCAGCTGGTATCCTGAGGAAATGACTGTGGAATTCTTGTCCAGTGGCGTGGGGTTCAGGATTCGGGCACAGGATGTGCTGGGATTTATAGAATCTCGAGTCTAGGATGCAGGGATCGTGCCCACTTCTGCTTCAGGCTTCAACACGTTTGAGGATTTACGGTAGGGTTATGTGAGAGGTCGGGGCATTGAATCTAGGATTGGAGAATGTGTGTTAGAGGGCATGAATAAACTTTTTTGTCCCGAGCATGTATACATGTTTTGTAGTACATATATATATATATATCACACCTCTAGAAGGGTCGTTTTTGAGAGGTAGGTTTGATCGAAGCGAGAAGTCCTGCAAACAGCATCTTCTCAAGCCTTGCATGTTTGCCGAGCCGGCTTCAATATGCCCAATACGCCGGTCGAACACACACACACACAGCGATTCTACAGGATTTTCACCGTGCCCTGCCGCTTTAGACTGCTGTAAAGCAGCTCGCACGAAGCCCCCGGACGCCAACAGGCCAAAGCAGAACGAACTCAGGAGAGTCCTAGGAGAGGGCTGAGACGTTGCATCACAGGGGGGGCTTGAGGGGTTCAGCGGATTACGGGGTTTGGTGGTCTCGGGCTTGTCAAGGTTTAGTGGTTCTGGACTTGTCATGAGGAGTTCTGTGCTGTTTTGCTTTGATGACGTCCTGTCACGCTTGGTCCGAATCAGGCGGCGCCAGGCAGAGAGAGAGCTTGGACACCGGTAGGGCCGTTAGGGGTTAGGATTGTGAAGTGACTCATGGGTTTGCAACTTGGGGATGGAAGATGGAACATATTCGCTGGCGTGATGCTTGGGCTATGCATGTGCGGGTATCTGTCGGGGTCTGAGCGCAATATCTTTTTCGTGACTGGGTCTCTGGCATCTGAGCATATTCGCATTTGACACCATCCCGAAAAGTTGCAGAAATTCGTGCGCTGAAGGCTTTCTGTCCTGCGAACTTGCAATACGTTATCGAAAACTGGAACCTTTGCAGGAGCAACAGCCAGGCAAGGAGCACTGGTCAGCGAAAGAGCAGGCCGCATGGCATCCGAAAGGGCTGTGATTTTGAGAATCCCCATGTGGAGCGTCCTCAATACGCGAGGGGTTCCGAATTTATAATCATAGTATCGGGGTTCTACCGGGGCAAGGGAAGGGAATTCATTTCGACTAACGTCTTTGTTCTGCTTGGTGCTTGCGAGGAACCATGTTCATGGGTCCATCCCCCAGCACAACAATTGGGTTTTCTAGGTTGAGGGCTTTAAGAAGGGGTAGGAAAGAAAGCATAGTACAGACTTCCTACACCAAGCCGAAGAATGGCGTCATGGTCCCATGCCGTTTCTTCCAAAAGGAATACCTCGCACCTGATACACCTGCAAGAGATGCCTGCTGTGTCCCAGACTAACTTTGGTAAGACCTCACTTCTAGCTTCTGAAAAATCAGTGGGCTTGACTTAGCGGGTCTCGGCATTACAGGGATTGATTAATGGTTTATCCTCTCCCATTTCCCCTGATAGTTCGGCTTCCTGGCTGACGTGGTACAGTTTTGTTAGGGGAATGCTCAAGAGGCATGCATGTGCTCTGCACCCCAACCCAGTGCATGGAGACTCGGAAGCATTTTCATGTAGCATTCGCTATGGGACTCGCGGAGAACAAGCCCAACTATCTAACCAGGCCTGCATTAAGCTAATACCCGAACCGAATCCTTGGATCTTGAAATCCCAGACACTAAATCCTTTAATCCCCGCTTGCAAACCCTATTCGATCTTACTGGTGCATATTGGATATAGGTAATATACTAGGTATACATGGAGACTATCATAAGGATCCTGTCCTGCACTCCCCCTTAAGCACGAGTGAGTCGAAGGGGCGGCCCGGCAAGCAACCTGTACGAATTCACGGAGGGACAGCTTCGAACAGCTCTGCAACCTGTCTTTTCATAATCTCTTAGCCAAAGCCCCATGTCCCCTGGGCCTGAGGCTTGAGGTAGCAACTTCCAAAGCCTTGATGAGACTTTCGAGTTCACGCACGGAACCCTCAAATTCAGGGACCATCTTTCTGCTTGGGATCCATGTTGAAAGTGTCAGGATTTCTGGCTTTGAGGGGTTTGGGGCGCGGACTTCTTTTCATCCTCCGCCTGTGCGCGAGGAAGCCGGGATTAATTACATCTTCTAGGGAAGATTTGCTAATGTCTCGGTCCTATGTAGAATCATGTTCATATTCGAGAACTTTACTTCCGCAGGGAGGCAATCCGATTGAGCGGCGCCCGAGTAAAACCAGCATCGCTGTACTTCCAATTGGCTGTTCACGGGGACCTCTAGCACATGCTTCATCCACTTCTTGGGTTGTTAGTGGCCACGTGTCAGACACACAACAGAATGAAATTGGATGGTACGGGTCTTCCGTGTCTACTAGCCAGGATCTGTGCGCACAGCTTCGGCAACTGCTCTTATCTGTGTTTGTTTTGCCAGATCTCCTACTGTGACCACAAGGAACGTTTGCGGGATTGGCGGCACTTCTGAGTGGCACAAGCGCGACTTGGAAGCTTGGCAGCCAAAAGGCCCTGCGAACCATACCTGGCTTGGCCTTTTCTTATCTGGTTGGTACTGTGTCAAGGTCCGGTCACCTTCCACCTGTTAAGCGACCACGAGGGGCAACAGTGATGTGGTAACTGCTCTGCGCTGTTCTTGTTATCCGTTGGGGAGGTGATATCTTCATGTTCCGCATAAAATGGCACAGAACCGCGATCTGGTACAAAAGCTCTCTCGTCTTGGCAGAGGTCCGAAAGCTGCAATGCATGGGCGTCCGAGTGAAGGACGTCCAAGAGCTGGTGGAGGAGGTCAGCTGCAGAGTTGTTGATATGGAAGTGGATCTTTAAGGGCCGCTAGCAAACGTGGGACCTACCACCAAGCAGAGGGGACTACAAGGTAATGATGGGGTGCCTCTCAGGGATTGCATCGGGATGTGTGCCAATCGGAATGCGCCACAGGTCCTTGTCGTGTGACGGAAGTCGTAAAAGCTAAATAAAGACCCGACGCCACTGCTATTTGTCTGACGCTCGCCGCAAGAAGTCAATGCATTCTTTTGAGTAAGTGGCATGGTGTTTTCAGAATCCCCTCCGAGACAAGCACCCACAAAGTGCCTTGCTCAGATGAATCTCGGATCCAAGCGGCAGAAGCGGCAGAAGCGGCAAAGGTCGCAAAGCAAAACCCGGCGAAGGCGGGGAAGAGAGATGCGTGATAGGACTTGGAGAAGCCATCTGACCATATATCATATACCCTATGAGGCCGGCAGACTTCGTGGAGTTGTTTCTTGCATGCATAAAGCCTTCAGCGCAGCCAACCGTTTTCAACCTACAGTGCTGAAACTTGAAATCCTTGGGCTCGGTCTCCCCAATCCTGATTCCCAGGCCCTACCCCAAATCCCCCAAATCCCCAGAACATAAACCTCCTGGCCCCAAGGCCTCCCATGTCCAGAGCAGAGCGCGAGTTTTTCGCCGACGATGTCAGGGTTGTCAATGAGCGGCTTGGACCAAGTCAGGTAATGCAGCAGCCTGAGCAATTTATGTCCCCGGGGGTACACTACCATGATTACATATGTTTTGAAGGAAAAACGTCGAGAGGTATATGGGCATACGATTGGTAATTTTCAGGTTTCTACATGAACGATGCACCAGGGCCTCTAGGTTGTATTGGCGAGGGTTATTGGATGGTTTTCTTTTGCATATAATTCATGTAAACTTCTTTATGGACACCTTTTTATGTTTGTCATTTTTATTGTTGTGGTTCCTGCAGACAGATAACGGTTGTTGCAATGATGGTCATTGATATCAGTTCCTGACGATGGCTACACTGCTTGTCTCACGTGTGATGGTTACACTGGCTTTGCCGGAGCGTAGCGCAAACCATGCGTTTGGCACGAACCACACATTCCACGTGCTTCAAGGGCCCAAGATGAGGCGTATACCACGCATCGCGTTTTTAATGCCGGGAAATGGAGCAATGAGGGAGATCAAGACGCATCCGCTTGCCACAGCATCCACGCCCAGACCAGGACATCGTTCATGTTTCGGCTGCCTCTGAATACCAGAGCTCCTCAGTCCAAGGGTATGAGGAGTTCTGATTTACGTTTATCATTGCCCCATCAGTCCAACATTTGTCCTAGTAGTCCAAGGATCGTTTCCGTGAGTCCAAGCTACACCCCATTAGTCCAAGGGTGTGGGGAGTTGTGATTTAATTTTATCACTGCCCCATTAGTCCGAGCTTCCTCTTGTTAGTCCAAGGTTCGTTTCCGTTAATCCAAGCTAAGCCCCATTAGTAGAAGCTACGCCCCTTCAGTCCAAGGGTGTGCGGAGTTTTGATACATTTTTATCATCGGTCCATGAGTACAAGCTACACCCCATTAGTCCAAGCTACGCCCTATTAGTCCAAGGGCGTGAGGAGTTCTGATGCAAATTGATCATCGCCCCATCAGTCCAAGCGTCGTCCTATTAGTCCAAGGATCGTTTCCGTCAGTCCAAGCTACGCCGTACGCCCCATTAGTAGAAGCCACGCCCCATTAGGCTAAGGGTGTGAGGAGTTCTGATTTCTTTTATCATCGCCCCATTAGTCCAAACTACGCTCCCATTAATCACAGGATCATTTCCATGCGGCGACCTCAATGTCTTGCTGCGCAAGCACACATTTCACAAATTCTTGCCTGAGGGGCCACCCTGGAAAAATGCAGTATTTCGAGAAGGGCACGCTTAAACATCCTTTTTTTTTCTCCGCTAGGTGTCTTCTCGGGACTCGCCATAGCTGCGTGCTTGCTGGAATACTGCGTTTTACAGGGAGCTCTGTCACGTTGAGCCGCGCGCCGATGATTCGGCAAGCGTTTACGCACTTGTGGTGCGCTATTATTCCACCACCATGTCAAAACTTTCTCGTGGCACCTCATGGTTATTGATTTTGTTGATTCTGGTGCTGCTTGAAAGTTAGAGAGCTCCTTTTTAAAACCGTCCCAGCGTCGGCGTCGTTCAGCTTCTGGGAAGTACTTTGAAGAGAAACCCTGATCTTGGGACATGATCTGTCAGGGGGATTCCATCTTTGGGGGAGATCCTGCCTAGCCCACGACAACAAACCCTTTCACTTTTTTAGCTGAAAGATGTCTGGGCGCCGATGGCTGGACTTCCAACAGGTCCCGCTTTATCTGGCAACTTAGGGTTAGGACCTAGCAACTCCGAACCAAGAATCAAAAAATTGGACCGCAACAACAAATCGCAAACCCTACCTACTTCTTCAGCCTCTTTGAAGGCTGGTTTCTGTTTCGGCATTTGCAGGCCAGACGCAATCTTATACAATCCCGAAAGCGCAGCGAATCATAAAGATGTTTTTGAAAACCAGGAGACTATTCAATAAATAGTCCGGAACCGCTTCAAGCGGTTTCAGCTATATATAGCCTCAAAACACAAATAGCTTCAGCCAGTTTCAAATAGCTTTACGTAGCTGCTGGCCCAGGGGGCGGCTATAGATATTCTGGAACCGCTGCAAGCCGCTTCGCTACGTATCAATAAATGGGAGGAAAACGCTGTGGACCCTTGTGTTTTGTATAGTTTGGCGGTAATCAAGAGAACGTTTCCTTGAAATGTAGTGAAAAGTGTCTAAACGCATAAAAACTTCTCCATAGGAGCAGAGAACTCAAGCTCAGCACGTTCTGTTGGCCCTTACATGCGATGAAAGGAAACACCTGCAAGGAACTAGAGCTTCCACTTCTCTCAAGTCAATTGTATCTCTCTTGTATTTTTTGCGTAGGGAAAAGCGAATTCTATTCTGTTCGTAGGAGCACAGGTTTGGTTTCCATGGCGCCTTGATCGGGGAGCTGTTGGTTGTTTTGGGCTTTACATCATACTTGCACTCCTTATTTTACGAACATATTTCCAGAACTCTCATTCGTTTCAATATGGGTGAGCTGTTTGATGTTTGGTATGCTTCGTCTCCCTCACCTCAGGATCCAAATGGCTTACAATTTTTTGCGCCAGAATCCAAATCATTTCAACGCAAGGCCCAATCTATTGCAGTGGCTCCATGAGCCTCGGCTTGAAAAGCATACTCGTAGCATTGGTCGGAGCAGACTTGGCAGCTGAAGACCTGACAAATGCTTGTTTCTGTCAAGGTGCAAGAGATACAGTGCTTGCGCGTGGCGTCAAAAGCAGGAGGAGACCCCAAGGCAGAGCACACTTTGGCCATAGCCACAAGTTTCCCAAGTTCAAATACACGGGTAAGTGTGCTAGCATGACTCGGACCATCATGCTGGTTGTTGAATCAGCGACTCAGAAGTTGCCCCGTAAATCCTTGTGTCGCACATTCTGAGTACTTTCGTTGGGGCTTTGGCGCAGCATATGATGGCAGTGGCCGGCCTGAGCCTACGATCGTGTGTACGTCGCGGTGCTGAAGTACTCGGAAACCTGGCATCCGCCTACAAAGCTGCCGCCAACACTCCACGAGACGATGTCAAAAGACAATTCAGAAACCCGCAGTTCGCAGATGCCCAAGAAGAGAAGACATTTGACTGCTGCTGGAGACTTACAGAGGGAGTTATTTGAATGTCTGTTTTGTTTTTGAACCAGATTTCTTGTGACAGGGAGGTGGGAATGTCTCCAAACTAGATGCCCTTTTGTTTGCAAGTGCTGCAACTGCCCCACAGCTTCTCTTTGAGGTCAGCTTTGGTGCATGACACTTTGCCGCAGAGATCTAGCAAATTTACCCGTGTCAGACATGCGTGGCATGACGGACTCCGTGATTGACAGCCTGTCAAAGCACTGCTACGACCAGGATCTCCATTGTCTGCAAATGTGCTCAGTATTTGTTGGAGCTTTGTGGACGCTGTTCTAGACTGCAGCACGTGCATTGTCGAATCTCAGATCGCATGCTGGGCCTTTTGGAGGCTGTAGTGGAGTCCAAGACAGCTGAGTGGCCTCGAGTAATGTGGGCGGTGCTTCACGTGAAGTCCATCACGCGCGCCCTTTCCGAGACCGGACGGCAAAGGTGGGTGTCGCTGTTGGTCCGGCTTTTGAAGCTAGAGACAGACTTTCGGCGTCAGAAAGTTGTGATCGTTGCTCTAGAAGTGCTTTGGAGATCCGACGGAGCCCCTTGGAAGACGTATGGCCAGCACCAGCTTGAGCTGCAGCGTATGCGCGACTCAGCCCGGGGAGAACTGGACCATGCTTTGATGCTGCTCTTGTGCGCCTGAGTTGGTCCGCAAAAAGGCCTCTTGATGCTATTGCGTGTTGTTCTACATTCTACAGTTATCAAGCAGTATTTCAGCGCCCGTTGCCGTGTGCTGATTCAGTTTGCAGCCAGTGCTGTGCCAAGTTTAGCAACTACCTGCTCGATTTCGAAGGCCCCACTGAGGCTCGCAATGGGTCTCGGAAAGGGTTGTGTGCCAAGCTCAATCAGTTTACTTTCCAGGTTTCAGGCGAACATGCAGGTTGGAAACACTGGTTGAAAGCACGAGTAGCAGCAGTTATTGTCGAACTCACATTGGGTTGAGTTCGTTTAACCAGGTTGCCCAGCTCGAGCTCCAGCAATTGAAGCAGCAGCGAGCCGAGGCTCGATCCGGGGTGCTCTGAGTTTGTTAAGGACTGGGCACATGGTAAGTTGTTCCGCAAGACCCCTAAAGTTTGACGTTTTTGCAAGATTTCTTCAAGACGGGCTGGCGCATGATTTAAGAAGCTTCATGAAGATGCCTCTGCAAACTGCTTAAGCACATTCGATTTAAAGGCACGCCTGGAATCCTCTCGTCGTGCCCAGTGCCCAGAAAACAAACCACTGTTGAGCTGATTTTTGCTGCAAAGCTGCGGCGAGCACTTTGGTGCTGAGGCGGCCATTGCCGCCGATCTGTCTATCCAGGTCGCAATCTTCCGGCAGCAGCTTCGGGAGGCAAGATGCTTGTGTGTGTTTTTGGGTTTTTCTGCATGTGGCCACAGAAGGTCTGAGGGATTTAAATGGAGAAGATGTGCAGGGCACCACAGTCATCAAGTCAAGGTTTTTGCAAACAGACGTGCGCTACAATTGTGAACTGTGAACAAGCGGGCTATCACAAAGGCTCCTTCCAGATGCTAGCGTGCTGCGCAGCATGTGTTTCGTAAAATTGTCGCGCGCGTTCACAGAAGCAACTTCGGCCGTGAACGGCTCCTCCTGATGATGTGTGAGTTGAAGGCCGCCCTTCAAGCTTTCACGCGAGTTCCCAGCTGGGCCTGGGGGTGGGTGCTGGGTTTCTCATATGAGATTTGAGGCTGGAGGCATTCCATAAAAGTGCAGCGCAGGTTGTCTTCTCCACTTCGTCATGACATCACATCCAGAGTAGCCCCTTCTGGAAAGTCCAGCTCAAGCCGCAAGCAGGAATCACAGATTTTGCTGTGCGGATTGAACATGATCTGAAACCATAATTGGATTAAACTAGTCTGCAATTTCTTCGATAAAGAGAACCATGGCACGCAGGCTCACGAGCGCATTGAACAGTTGGAGGCGATGTCGGCAGCTCAGGCAAAAGTCGATTACAATTCGGGCACGCACTGCTGGGCGCCCAAGGCTCCACTGGTGGAATTTTCACTTCCACCAAACGTCTGAGTCCTGGAAGGGAGCTGGATTTGTATGCTGTGCATGTCATGCTGCGGACCCAAGGCATCACTGGTGGCCGCATCAAGGAGTGTCCGAGCCTTGGAAGGCTAGCGGCTAGCGCAGCGAATCCTTGCGGACGGTGCCTGACTACACGAACATCCTAGGATCTAGAGTTTAGGAGTTCCAGGGTTAGCGTTTGAATTATTGGTTTGAGGTTTACGTTTATAGGGCTTAGGGTTTACGGGAGAAGACGAACAGAACAAGGTTGCGCAAGCTAGCCTTGCAGAGCCTGGTTCCTGTTTCCCAGATGTCAGAAAGCACTCGAAGCCTTCCAACATTGTTGCGCAGCACTGACAAATAGCTCGCGCCAACATTGCTGCACAACGCTGACCAAAAAAGCGCGCGCCAACATTGCTGCGCGGCACTGACCAAAAACTTGCTCGCGCCAACATTGCTGCACAGCACTGACCACACAAAGAAAGCACAGCACTGACCAAATAGCTCGCCCCAACATTGCTGCGCATAGCTCGCGCCCAGCACTGACCAAATAGCTCGCGCCAACATTGCTGCACGGCATTGACCAACTAGCTCGCACCAACATTGCTGCACGACAACGACCAAACAACATTGTTGCATGGTACTGACCAAGTAGCTCGCGCCAACATTGCTGCGCAGCACTGACCAAATAGCTCGCCCCAACATTGCTGCGCAGCACTGACCAAATAGCTAAGGCCAGCATTGCTGCGCATCACTGACCAAGTAGCTCGCGCCAACATTGCTGCGCAGCGCTGACCATATAGCTCGCGCCAGCCTTGGTGCACAGCACTGACCAAAGAGCTCGCGCCTGCGCAGCATTCACCAATTAGCTCGCGCCAACATTGCTGCGCAGCACTGACCAAACAGCTCACGCCAACATTGCTGCACAGCACTGACCATATAGCTCGTGCACAGCGCTGACCAAATAGATGACGCCAACATTGCTGCACAGCACTGACCAAATAGATTCGATGATGCCAACATTGCTGCGCAGCACTGACCAAATAGCTCGCACCAACATTGCCGCGCAGCACTGATAGCAATGGCCATATAGACAGTGACGATGTTGTGCAGAAACTGATGCATTAGCTCGCGCCAACATTGCTGTGCAGCACCGACAGCACTGACGAAATAGCTCGCGCCAACGTTGTTTCACAGCACTGACCCAATAGCTCGCGACAACATTGCTGCGCAGCACTGACCAAATAGTTTGGTGCTTAAGGGTTCGAAGGTTTGTGTTGTTAAGTTATTCAGATGGCCTTGCGCAATGCGTGTAGGCTGTAGGATTTTCGAGCTGGATTGTCCATATGCTTGTGGTTTGAATAGGGCTTTGGGTTTGAGAGGGCGCAGGAGCCTACAGCAAGTTTAGGGTTTGGGGCCTGTGCTTTCCGAGAGAATAATGGATAATAATGGTCACAATTCTGCTTCGCACTTTGGTGTGGTGTTTAACTTACGGGCCCTTGAATCTGGGCTTGGGGTTTAACGCATCTAGAGATCCAAAGCTTCAACCCGGACAGCTTAAACCAAACCGCTAAATCCCAAACTTTAAGCGGTGCTTTCCACCAACAACCCTGAAGCCCCAAAACCTCAAACCTTGCCCAGGACGAGACCTGGGCGCTGAGTCTGATCGGGGTCCAAATATGGAGAAAGCCTAGCCTGCCCTCCCCACAGAGCCCGATGGGGGCAATGCCACAGAGCAAGCGCTTTAAGCGGGATAGGGGCAACACCACACAGCAAGCGCTGTAAACAGGATAGGGGCAATGCCACACAGCAAGCGCTTTAAACGGGACAAGGGCAACACCACACAGCAAGCGCTGTAAACAGGATAGGGGCAACACCGCACAGCAAGCGCTGTAAACAGGGTAGGGGCAACACCACACAGCAAGCGCTGTAAACAGGATAGGGGCAGAGCCACACAGCAATCGCTGTAAACAGGATAGGGGCAACACCACACAGCAAGCGCTGTAAACAGGATAGGGGCAGAGCCACACAGCAATCGCTGTAAAGAGGATGGAGGCAGAGCCACACAGCAAGCGCTGTGAACAGGACAGCTAGGGGCAACACCGCACAGTAAGCGCTGTAAACAGGATAGGTGCAGAGCCTCCAGAACCACACAACACGCGCTGTACACAGGATAGGGGCAACACCACACAG